>VXBC01006177.1:245385-320247 GCA_013399945.1 Ploceus nigricollis
GCAGCGGGGGCGATGCGGCCCCTCCGCTGGGCTCGGAGCACCAGCGTCAGGCCGGGGCACGATGGCGGCGCGGCTGCTCCGAGCCGGCCGCGGCTGCTCCGAGCCGGCCACCGCTGCCCGCCCTGCCCCGCACCGCCCGGCGCTGCTCCCCTGGCCGAGGAGGGCAGCTTTCTGCTGCTCTAAAGGGTTTGCCCCCTGTTCACGGTTCGTGGCCGGGCGCTGTCAGGCTGCCCGCTGACGCCCGACCAGTCGGCACAGGCGGCATTGTGCCGCTCCCGTGTGCCACGCCGCCTTCTCCCCGCTCGAAGAGGATCTGTGCTGCTGCCGCGGCTGCCCCGGGCTGTGCAGGGAAAGGCCCTGGGCACAAAGGGACCTGGCACAAAGATTGCTCTTTCTGCGGTCTTGGCAGAGCTGCTCAGACAGTGGGGCGGGACACAGCACGTAGGGTGGAAGGTGCATTAAAAGATGAGAAAATTACTTACAGGAAAACAAGAAAGGACAGCTCTCCCGACAGTGTTTTACTGTTCCATACTGAGCTATACAGGGCTTCAGGCACAGGGCAACAAACACAGAACATTTTATCTCTAGCCCATCCAAGTGGACAAGACGATTCGCAGTCCTATGTGACTCTGCACCCTGAACTGGTGTGTCTGAAAACCAAGAAATCCTGAACATTGAGGACCTTAAGGAGCTGTACCTGTGAGTCTCCAGCCTGCATTGTGACCAGCCAGCTCTCTCTCCCCCAGACACTTGAACTGTTACCAGTATGGTGGTAGAAGCTGACAAGCCAGTGTTGTCAGCATGTATGTATGTGTATTAGATTCCTCTCTGTGTTTTAGATACATATATATTTGTATATTCATACTGCATTGTGTATGTGTTGACATTTCTCCCTCCTCCGTTCTCCATTACTATACATTACCGTGTTGACAGCTGAGACACTATGTTTCCAATATCCTTTTTGAGTTACACCCGGCCCTCTGGGTATATCCTACCCTCTGGATGCAGAATTCAAGACTGATTTGCATCATCAATATTCAAAATTTGATCCATCAGCCTTGAAATCACTAATCTAGAGCTATATTTACCTCTCAGCTCCTTACAGCCACACATTCAGGACTTCTGCTGCCACTGAGCTCTGTTCGACTCAAGACTTTTTTCCAGATGATGGCCACTTGGTTACTTTTACTGCATGTGCAAGTGCCAGCAATGTGGGACTCAGGAAGGAGTACCTTTATTGCATATTTGGCAGGTGTAGCTGTGCCCATGTGCAGTACATCCTCTGGTGCTACTGACCACATTTGCTGCCGTGGGCTCAGCAAACTTCTTCTAACGTGCACAAGACCAGAAATCTGCTGTGTGTGTGTCCTAATCTCATGCCCTTGCAGAGCACCCTCAGCCACCCACATGGAGCCTGCACTGCATATCCCAGGCTCCTAAAATGAAAGGTGTGGAGTTACCAGCTCCAGAGTTGCGTGGCTGGATAGGTGCTCCAGGGATGACAACTGCAAAACTGTGCATGACTCACCCTCTGTTTTTAACACCATGGAAACTGAATAATGAATCAGAAGTGCTTGCTACTCTCTTCATCTCACAAGGTACATACTTGAGGTACCCAGGCACTAAGGGCTGCTACTGGTGCTGCACATCACTGACTGATACTTGGCAGTCATCAGAGTACAGAAGCAGCATAGGCTGAAAGAGGAGTATTTTCTGACTTTACAGAAATCTCTGACACAGAAATGAGTTTACTAGAATTTGAGAGCATTTCTTAGAGGTGAAAAACAGGTCACAGGTAAACAGAAAGGGCTTCTCATTTTCAAGGAAATGAATTTTGAACTCCTGGTGACTGCAGTGACCAGAGAAGGAATTTGTAACAGACCCCAGTAATGAACTTTGGAGGCCACAGAAATGGCCAGTACCCAGCCAAAAGCAGTAATGACCAAGCAAATCTTATTGCTGAAGCACACTCAGACAAAGCTGGTTCCTCACTTTGGCATCTCACTGCACTCGGGAAGCATCGGGTTTCACTACCCCTATGCCACAAGACCTGCATCCCACCAGGCACCACTGAAATAGCCCAATGATTCAGAGAGCCCAGCAGCAGCAGCACTAAAAGCTTTGTGAATGATACCCTCTGTGGAGCACATGCCTCTGAGGAAGCCCTCCAAGGCTCCCTTCACCCTCTGTGGATGGAAGCAATGACTCACTGTGAAGCAGGAGGCACTCTTTGTTTGGATTCAGCTCCTGGGTGCTCATTAGTGAGGAATTATTATAATCGACTAAGCTGCCTTATGCATTGAAGCTCTTTGGTATCACAGTCCTTTCCTTTAGTACGCTGTGCATCCTATTTGCTTTTCTGTCATCCTCGCTGAGCTCAGTGTTACCACTTCAGCTTCATTTCCCATGGAAGCAAGGCCTCTGCTTGGCCTCCTCAGGCATCGCCTCTCTCACTTGGGCTAGCCCTTGTCTCAGCGACTTTTTAACTTGTTAGCTTGTTTGAGTTAAATCTGACAGAAGAATAGAGGTCACAAAAGTAATTAAGATCCTTAATTAAATAATTAAATTTTGTAAAATAATCCATTTGAGATAGAATAAAGTGGGGCTATATGTCTACCTGTCCAATTCAGGAACCTGTTGGTTTCTGCTAGGGGACATTGGAGCTCTTACAGTGTAGCCAGATTACCTTCAAGAGGACTAAGCAGAGAGAAAGGAAAAGCAGAGAAACTTGCATAGATGCATACTGAAATAACAGAGAGTCTTAATACAATTCAGTTCAAAAAAATCAACCTGTCAAGAGAGAGAAATCCGTAGGAAACTGCATCCGATGAGATCTCTTGCTCAGGACACTTCTTTTTCCCCTTTGTTGTCCTGTGTACCCCTGCAAAATATCAAGTTTCCCTCTAACAATTCTGTATTTTCAGTGGGAGTGCAAAGAAAGCCAGACAAAGTCTCACTTTTGGTAATGTAAGAGAGTATTAGAGAAAAGCTGTGAAATGCTAACACTGACATTACATTACTGCAACCTTACATTGCAGATACATCCCTCAAAAAAACAAAAAAAAAACCCACAAGCAAAAAACCAACAATAAATATATTTGACTCTTAAGTTGTGGATCCTAGCATGATTTTGCTGCAAGTTAGGAGGACTTGCAGTGCCTCCCTGTGAGCTAATTCCAGGAGCCTGAAGCGAGGGGCAGCTTGCGTGTGCCAGTGTGAGGCACGGATCCCCAGCAAGCCCCGTAAGGGCAGCTCCAGACTCCACTATCCCTTTTCCACGGGTCACTTCTGCTGGTTTAAGCAGCCTCGTCCACCGGTGCGGTCCCAAAATCCCTCTGGGGCTCCGAGGTCCCATTGCACCTGGCAGTGGCTCGGGCAGGGCTGCGGGGGAGCGAGGCGCTGGCTCCCGAGGAGTCGGTCACGCCCGGTGGGCTCTGCCCGCGGCGGGGCCGGGCGAGCCGAGCCCGTTGCGTCACCTTCACCGGGAGCCCGTGCCAGGACATTCCTGGGGTGAGTCACGGCCGGCTGCTCCCGCTGCCGCCACCTCGCAGCCCCGGCCTGCCAGCTGCTGCCCCAGGGGTGGAGCGCTGCCTGCCTTCCCGCCGCCTTGCCCAGACCCCCCCCGGGGCTCCGGGAGCCTTCCCCTCCGCGCCGCTGGCTGCGGCGAGGGGATGCGCTGGGAGAGGCGGCGTGCGCGCTCCCCGGGCGGCGATGCCGGCTGAGCGCCGTGATGCTTCACTTGCGTTAAGCAGCTTCTTCTCCTGCCAAGCGGGGAAGGCCCTTTTCAGCCCGTGCAGGGACGCGGCTGAGGAAAAGCTCCTTTTTTTCCTCCCCGTTTGCAAAGCTCGTCAACCATCCGCGTTCCCTGGACGAGTTGACCTGATGACCGTATGCCAGAAGAGCAGGCAGAAGGAGGCAGCAGGGAGCGACACCAGCATAAGCCCAGCAGGGGTGCTCGAGGAGCAGCAGCCACATGTTTTTCGCGGCAGGGTGGAATTCCCCCTCTCCCGCCGTGCTGGTAACTCACACGTGTCACTGAATCACAACGCCGGGCAGCCACGGGCCTGTCGATGGACAGCAAAAGAGAGATTTAATTAAAATGTTATGGCTTGAAATGACATCATGTTAGGGATGGTATTTAAACACAGCAAAAAAAGGAAATAAAAATTTGTCCTGTGAGAGAAACATGAAAAATAATGGCAGAACAGAACAAAAATTTCCCCTACAGTTTAAAATACAGGGAAACTTCGCTCAGCCTTATTAATAAAAACAGATAAAAATTACCTTTATATAATTAGCACGTATTTGACGTTTACAAGGGTTTACACATTTATAGCACTAGAAGAAATAGCTACTGTTTATCTTGCTAGTCTTTGTAATTCCTGTATGCCCTACAAAATGTGTCTCCAACTGCTGCAATGTCCTTTTGCTATGCCTATGCATAAACAGCACTCAGCAATTTTTACACTTTACCCATGTCTTACAAAATGAGCGATAGTCCGTATGCTGGGAGTCTCCAAGTTTCTATCCTCAATCTTAGAAAGTCAAATTCTGCTGCCTCTTATGCTAGGATTTTAGTAGACTTACCACAACACAGAAGCAGAAGTTTTTGTTTCTTTTTAAAATCAGAACAGAAATAAAAGTGTGGTTTCTTTCCTTACTCTGTGTTGGTTCTTTGCTCACAGTATTACATTAATTATATTCTATTACATATTATATTTAGTATCTAAATATAATAGATCTTACACAAAGAAGGAGTAAGGACAACTGAAGTGCATGTCTACAATTCTCTTAGCAGTGAGTTCATCTTGTTTATGTTTCTGAAAACCTGTTGAGCCACAGAGCAGCAACTCCTCTCAGCAGACAGGCATGACAGCTGGAAAGGGTCATTTCTTGAACAGCCTCAGCCTGATTTGCAGGACAACTGCCAAAAGTTAGGATACAGCCAGCCATCTCAGCAGATGGCACAGTTTAAACTGGTGCACCTCCAGGAGAAGGTGGCGGTGGTTCCCAAAAGCTCTTTTCCTTTAGGATAGGTGCGTGCAGACCTTGGAGTTGCTGGGGCTGGCTGACACATGTGTATAATGATTCAACTTTGTTATGTTCTTTTTTACAGAAAAGCACCCCCTGAGACAGCCAGGGTTCCTGGTGGGACAAGGAATCCTTGTTTTTCTGTGCCTGGACAAGTGCAAAGCAGTACTGTACACAGATTGTACAGATATTTCAGACATTAATCCCAAGTCTTCCAGGCTTAGCCTGATTCTGCTACTAACCTTCATTGCTCTGTGCTTCTTTTCCTGCTGGGGTTATGTCATGACGTTGGAATAAGGTCCTTGGAAAATGGACTGTTTCTAATCATGATCAGCACTTCTATGGTATTGCAGGTCTGATTTAAGGAGACAGCCTTTAAATACAAAAAAGAATCACTAGTAAAGGATCAAATACTCTCCAGGAGACAGACGAAGCCATGACTAAAGTGCGAAGATGGCAGAGATTAATTCATATGGCCTGTTTCGATTGGAAGTTGTAAAAGTTGGACAAAAAGGAGGACAGACACTTTTGGTTCTGGAGTTTTAATACTCTTAAAATTGCTCCAGACAGATCTTGGACCCAGTTTGCAGCATTGCATCTGAATGACAGGAAATTCTGTTTGATGAAGGTTGACCCCAAGGGTTGGTTCTAAGAAATCTCTTAAAAGCAACAACTATGGAAACAAAAGATGCATCGTCTAAACCTATTCAAGCATTTCAAAGCCCCCTCACAAGATATGGTGCTTAAAAAGTTGATAGTGCCTTTTAAAACCAAAAAGTTTTTATTTTTAAGACAGCAATCTAAAAATAAAACTTTAGCTAAGCCTAACATGCTAAATACATGAGTTGAGATCACTTTCGGGTGGTTGAGGATGGCTTTAGGATGATTGAGGCCCAGGAATATTTATAACCATTGCTGGATCGTGGGGCCTGTCGGTCAGTGCAGAAGTGTCCTCTGGTGACAGCAGCACTCACGAGCTGTGCCAGGACTGCAGAGCCTAGCATGTGACTGATGGTGGGATCTGCACAGGAATGCTCATGAAAAGCAACTATGAAGCCCCATGCTGCCCAGAATCAAATGCAGAACTGCCATCCAAACCCCAAACATTTTAGCATCCTGGCTCCCATTTCTGCTACTTTGAACACAGAATTCACAGCAGCTGAGCCACAGCACTGCCTGTCTCTTCAAAGTTCTTTCCTCTCCAAGCTAATTTTATCTATAGGGTGCTCGAAGGAGAAAAATTGGAAAGCATGTAGATTATAATACACATTCTTATAGGACTGTTAACCTAGGAACTATCAATATAAATCCTAAATATATTGGTAAGACAAGGCTAGCAAATTGACAAAGCTGAAGTTGGACTGTGTGCTATCCTAGCAGAGCAAGGTAATCCTTGTAGAGGATTCCTTCTGACTTGTTACAGGGAAATTGTGGGACAAGCATGCCATTTTCACTCTCTCCATGTTTAACATGGCATGGTTAAACAAGGAAGCACAAGCACCAGAATAACGCCAGACCATGATGCTGTGACACAGTGCTGGTGCAGCAGCTCTGTGCTAGTCAAATAAAGACCCTTTCTTTCATGGTTCTTTGAAATCAATCTAAGGAAAGAGATGAACAACAGCAGAGAAGACAGAAGTGAAAGCTGATCTTCCATGGCCATCGGCCAGTGTTTTGGAGAGTATGCTGTCATGTAACATCCTTGTAGGAAACTTGGCCCAATCAAACATTTCTCTCATCAAAAGCGAGTGACCTGAACAGCTGGATAAACGTTGTGAGCAAGCAGGGAGGCGCTGGCAGAATGCTGGAGCTTGCTGCCTTCTCCCCCCTCTGGCAAAGACTGTAGGACATCGTGTGGGCTGAGCACCTCCAGCCTGGCCGGCTGCTGCACCCAGAGCTGCTTGAAGGGCAGTGGCTGATACAGCCCTGTCTTTGGAGACCCAGGAAACACTTTTTATCCTTCTTTCACCCCTAAAAAAAATTTAAAGATTGAGTTGCACCTAAAAAAATATATTTAAAATTAATTTCAGCAGTTTTCCAGGAAAGAAGCACTACAAACCCAGGAAACTGATATATTACGGTAAAGAAACAAACCTAAAGCTTGTCTCAGTGCACTTTTTAGAAAACACATGCAGTCTGTGGCTTTCTGCCCCAAGAACATTTCAGGTGTAGCTTGTATTGATGTGCATTTTAATGCACTCCAAAATGCCTTCCATTACCTGAAGGAAGCCTACAAGAAAGCTGGAGAGGGTCTTTTTACAAGAGCATGGAGTGACAGGACAAGGGAGAATGGCTTCCCACTACCAGAGATTTACGTAAAAGGAAGAAATTCTTCACTGTGAGGTTGGTGAGGCACTGGAACAGGTTGTCCAGAAAAGTTGTGGCAGTGTTCTCTGGCAGTGTTCAAGGCCATGTTAGATGGGTCTCTGAGCATCCTGGTCTAGTAAAAGGTGTCCCTGCCCATGGCAGCAGGGTTGGAACAAGATGATTTTTTGAGGTCCCTTCTAACCCAAGCCATTCTCTAAGTTCTAGGATTCATGAATGATAACCATTGTTTTACTAGTCAGTGACTTAGAGCAGTTAAAAATCCCAAACTTTGCCTAAGTATATACACATACATCTACAAATACACAAACGTGCTTTAGGGATGGTGCTGTGTCAGCATCCCTATCGGGGAAAAAGGTAATCAGTTTACTTACCTGTGTTCATAATTCTTCTGATTTACAGCACAAGTTATTTTACCTTTTGCATCAGTCTTCATCCAGACATCATCTTCAAACCTGAGTGCCCTGTACTGGGAAGCTTTCTTATTGGTGGTAATTGGAGATTCTCTGAAGAGTTTTTACACAGGCATAATAACTGGACATATACACAACTGAGCACTTCAAAGGCAAGGTTTTAATAGCACTGTCTTAAGGAAGCACCAAGTTAAGGGAAGTGGGTAACTGATGAAGGGCAGGAGGAAGAATACATCACTTGGTAGCAGGCTGAGAAATCTCAGAATATCCCCTTGCAGCAAGGGGATAAAAGCACCTGGTAAAGCACCAGGAGCAGCTCTGCAGAACTAGACTATGTCACTGTTGTGAAGATCAAGGCACTTCAGCAGTGCAGTTTAGCAGTGCAAGGGAAAGATCTCTCAAAGTTACAGCCAAATGCTGTACAAAATACTTCCTGCAGTCATCTGGACACTGGCAACTTCTTTAGAGTGAGAAGGCTCTTAGAGTGTAGAAATAGTCCTTGCTAGCCTCAAGAAGCGTTATCTAGAATCACTGTGATCAGTTACAACAGTGATCACCAATAGACAACGTGACCAGTGGTAGATATTATTTATTGAATACAAACAGATAAAACTTTGAAGAGTCAAGATTGCTGCAGGGTAAGGGTTAACTCAGTGGTTACATCAATGATTCATAAATCACAAGTGTAATCTCCTAAATCCTAAAGTACCAGATTACCAGTGCAGCACAAACATGGTGATGGGTAGGACTCCAGCACGGTCTGCTGTCCCCAGAGACCTGCTCCCTGCACATGTCCATGGAAGGCTCTTCACTCCTGCACTGTGACAGATGCAGGGACAGCTGGTTGTGGGGCAGCTGGTGACTGCATGAGTGGAGTGGGGCTGTTCAGTGTCTGCCTCCCTATAACTATATATTCAGGCTGGTTTTCAGCTGCTACGTACTGGTTTCTAATGCCCATATTTGCTAAGATTATGCTAAGATCAGCTTTTTTTATTGTTAATACTGACATTTAAGTGGTCTGTGCTAAGTGCTTAAAACTGCACCCCTCCAGAAAGAGCCATCCAGTAGTGGGTGCTGGGGCACCAGCCCCAGCTCCAACCCCTCACAAAGAAGAGTGCTAGCTCACATCTGTCATGTGGGCTGCCAGACCAAAGCAACACAAGCTTTCCAGCATTGTTACGGGCTTCCAGAAATCAGACTTCCGGCAGGTGAATCTGACACTGGATCTGCCAGTCAAGGTGATCACCTGCCTCCTAATACAGGTGAAGGGACTTGATACGAGTCCTAGCTACACTGGTGTTGACACCTAAACATGAACAGCCAGGATCAGCTTGACTGCAATCACTACAGAAGGCTACAGCCAGCATTTGAAGTGGCCTTCTCCTTGTGACCTCATCCTGCTTGGGTAGGAAAGGCTGCTTCTAGTACCAGCAGTCACTGTAGCCATTGGTCTTCTGCATCTTTGGCAGCCTGTGGTGGCCAGGAGGTGAGCAAGTTGTCTTTGAGGAAATGCTGGTGTTTCCTGGACAAGAGAATCCTTTGGGTTGGGAGCCCAAAGGGACTGGTCCCATGGCTATTAAAGAGTTATGTACAAAGAAACATCAGAAGAAATTGCCTAGGGTAGTTACTCAGCTCTGACATGAATGAAAGGGGCAGAATTTGCACAGCAGGAAAACCAGCTGGTGTTGCAGTATCTGGATACATGCCAGGGCTAAGATCTATGGGAGCAACCAAGAAGGGCAAGACTTGCACTGTTGCATCTTGTTAAAATGCTTAGAGGACAGATGCTACACTTGAAGCTCAATGAAGCCTACAGCCTGTTTTCTGTAAGAGTCTGGTACAGCCTCATTAGTCTGAATCCCAGACAAAGCTGTTCACCCTATCCATTTTGACACCTTTGTGAAAAACTTTTGCTTGGAGCCCCTGACAGATACTGTACAGCTCTTACTCTGATGATAACATCAGGTGGGATGGCTGATCATGGTAACACACTTTCAGGGGGAAAAGATGGATGAGGAGCATGAATATTTCAGCCCCTAAGACAAGGAGGGAGATAGAAGTAACTCCCCTTTTCCCAAAGGCAATAAAAAAGATATCCTAACATAGCTCAGAAGAAGCATCACTGAAGTTTGAAAAAGCTTCAAAGAAAGTACCAGATCAGGCAGTCTGCTCTGAGGAACTTGGTTCATGCCCCACGAGCACCACTAAAGCCAAGGACAGTCAGATCTCAACTGCACATATGGCAGACAGGAGTATTTTAAGCACAGCTGTCCAAAGCAGAATAGCGCCTCCTGTATTTCACCTTCAGTGTATGTAAGTGAGGCCTCAGGCTTGCAAACTTAAAGGGAAATTTGTAACTTTGCTGAGCACAAGCATACAAACACCATTGTCATAAGCAGAGATTTGGGTTGGACTGTTCCCACTTGCTCTATCCAAACCCAAAATTACAGCTGCGTTGTTGAGGGGATGCTATTGAAGGAAATAACCCTGGAAAAAGAGTGATAGGAATGAACAGCTGGGAGTAGGTTTGGGACAGAAATTATTTAAATTACATCTGCCACAGATAGACTTATTCAGCTCACTGTGCCCCCTCCTCAAAATGTATTCACATTCAAGTCAATAGGGTTATTCATGTGAACAAGCACAACTGTTTGTGCAACCTACTAGTCAGGACTTTCGCAGCCTCTCGGGACTGGACAGATGCAGGCGTATCAAATACAACTTATACCCTGCAACCATGTCTTCTGCTGCACATATTCCTTGCAGAATTTAGCATTTTTTACTGGGAGCATTTCTTTTGTGGAAACAAAAAATGTCTCTTAAATCTAGACAGAGATGTCAGCTCTGAACTGACAGCTTTCTATGGAAAACTTCCACAGAAACTTGGAAGTATTAGCAGACATTTCTGAACAACATCCTTCTCCCTTCTCGTTCTTATGATTTTTAAAAATTATTAAAAAAAAAAAAAACAACCTACAACTGCAACACTTTGAACTGATCAGTCTCCTATCCACTGCCATCCATTCCCTAAACTCAAGAGAATGCCCATCCTCACCACCTCTAAGGCAAGGTAAGCACTACAGCAGCCAAAGAAAGCCCACAATTACACAGCAAGTAATTGTAAGGAGCATATTCAGGTTTTAACCCTTTAACACAAGCTGCATAAACACAGAAGGAAAAGATACTGCAGCAGCAAGCCTCATGTTTCAGTTTTTCCAACCACTCCCTCCTATTCCCAAACTTCCACTCCATGCTTTTTTCTTGGAGTATGGCATATCTCCAAGAGGGCAGGACAGATTTAAACCTATTAACTCAAACTGAGCTTAATAAATTTAAATTAATAAATATTGAAAATAAAACTATCAAGCATACTAAGGATACTTTAAAGAAGCTGCTGGTCAACTGAACAAATCTGTGAGGTTTTACACATTAGAGATCCAAATTAAAGATACATACAACTTAGACTCACTCACGTTACGCTGTACATACTGATGGACACTTGCATCCCTCAGAGACCAGGTATCACAGTGGCTGCAGCTGCCCAGAGTGCTGGCTGGGCTACTCATATTGGAACCAGATTCTGCTGTGTTGCCTCCAGCAAATTGTCCTCGTAAGTTAATGGGAAGATGGAGTAGCAGTACAACTCAAGAGGAAGTCCAAGCTCAACATACTTTGAAAAAATGTGTCATTTTATTTGTACACTTCCAAAGCTGAATGTAGAAATTTAAGAGTACAGTCCTGCAAATTTACTCATTGCTAGAAGAACTGTCAGGGACACAAGAAGTATTTATTGATTGATCATCAAGTCAGAGGGGAATAAACAAACAAACAAACAAAACCCCACCCTCCAAAATTTAAAAAGTTATGGGACTTTTTTTTTTGCCCCAAGTACAAATTTTATAAATACAAAACAAATTCACAAATTACTTTGAATGCTAAATAAATATCTACTTAATAAACTCAGACCGAATACCTCCAGCCAGCACTGGTACAGTACTTGAAAAGATATGCAGTTGTACTCATTAGTGTTGAGAAGATATGCTCAAACAAGTTTTAACAACACACACAGTTTCTTCAACTGTGCTACAGCAGAAGATTTTCTCTGAGTTGATAAAGCCCTCAATACCACAGCTCCTACAAAATCTAGAGGATGAAACAACGTTATTTTGTGCAGGAAAAAACAAAGTACTTCTGGAAGATATCTGGACACATGAATGTATTAAAAATGTACAAAACCTCTGTAAACCAGTACTGTATCCAGTACATCTATCAAAATTATTAGACACTGAATAAAACTGTAGCAAAGGTAATCTTTCCTACATTCTCCTGAGTGCTTAATATTATATTGAGAATATAGTGCAGGCCACACTTCAAGGTGGTTAAACAGTTGTTATTGCTTTAAATAGACATGACGACTGCGTAATTTAACAATCCATTTTAATGAATGTAATAAATTCCCTCAAAAAATCCTTTGGAAGGCAGAGGTTAGATTCGTGACTTCTTCGCCGCAGGAGCGGTGTGGTCCACGTTACCAGATGTGATCGGAAGTCCAAGCTTTTGAGCCTGAATGTGGAAGAAAGCTTGAAGTCTAGTTCCAGCTTTTGCTTCACTTGTGTTACGAGGGTTGTATTCAAAGCAGTTCGAAAACATCAGCTCAATATCTTCAATGAATTCAGCTAGGGAATAAAATAAATTAATTTAGCATGTTTCAAGTCATCAGACAGCAGTCTGATAAACCAGTATGACACCAATAAATTAGTACAGTGATCCTACGCAGAGCTGCAACACAAAAATGTCTTTACGTGTATCAAGTTTCTATCACTGTATCGGTGCTGTTCCGTGTCAACATTCTTCAGTTTCTCTGATTATCAATACAGGAAATACAAAGCAGAGACAGGAAGAACAGTACCTTTTCTAATTATTCCATCAGGGTCACTCATTGATATTAAAGGCTTGAGAATTACCAGAAGTTTCATAGCTGCCCATTTCTTATCTATCCATCATGTATGTTAGTAGGAAAGGAACTATGTTCAACAGATTTTATTTAAAAAAATATTAGTAACTGCTCTTTTAAAAAACCCAAAACACACCACAAAGCCCCATAGCAAACACAATTTCAGCCTTCTAATCATTCAACACAGTTCTATTTCAGGACAAGCATTTAAAGTGAGAGAACACCCCTTTCAATAAATAGTACTTACATGCTAACTTATATTCACATTTATTCACTTTTTCACGGATTATATTTAAGGCAATAGGTTTTTTGATTATATCATAATAGTCCGGTACCTAAAAAAAAAATCCAAACAAAAAGATTCATGGACAAACAAATGGAAGCTTAAATTCTGCCTATGTAAAACATTAAAGCAAATCATGTATCAGCAAAAAGCATTTATGTTTTACTTTTAAATAAACAGAGGAGTCTAACACAACTACCTTCATTCCCTGAATTGAATACTAGTTTTCAGGCACTGATTTTTTTTCCCTATCATTCAAGTAGCAGATTACAACAAACATTAGCCAGCAATTCAATAAATAAATCTACTCCTAAATGCCCTGTGAACAACTGTAAGAAAATTGCATGAGCAGATAAGCATTATGCTGTTCCAGCTATTCCCATCTGTCAAGTACAAAAAATATTTTCAATATTTTAGATTTTTTTATTTTTCTTGTAATATATTACAATGTTAAAAGCTCTTTGATCATAAATAATAATCATTTTGACTCCACCACTACAAATTCAGAATTCAGAGATTCCATTTACTTGTGTTGAAGAGCAGCAAGCAGGAGACTGTACACAAGTACCAAAGAGAAACCACCACTCCAGAACAACGTCCATGGGATCAAGAGTCAGGGGAGGAAAAGGACTGCCTAACCTTTAAGTGTACTCATCATTTGGATCCAATTTTGAATTCCAGTAAGCACCAAGTCTAAGGTGACTGTCTCACAAAGTGGGGTGGGAGAAGCAAAAGAAAAAGATATCTGATCCAAACATGACTTCCCCTCCTCCAAGGATAGATACCCACATGTACTATCATGTATGTTTTAAAACCAAGGTTTTTGTTATGGCATGTAATTTTACTCTAGATCAAGTGCAACCTGCAAATTAACCTAAAGGAAGAATTAGTGGAGAAACATAATTAAATTGACATATTTTTCATTTCTTTCCCTTCAGGAGTGCTGTTTATGTAACTACTAAAAAGAAAAGTATTTTTCTCTTTCCAGCTTGCTGTGCACTGCTCATTCAATGTATTCTTTACATTGTCTTAAAGGCAGCTAAAAGTTTAAACCAAAATATCTATCATGGTGAAGAAAATCTGAGTCAGGTATGGATTTCTCCTTCCATCTATATAGAGACTATCCCTTAGTGGGATTGATTCAGGCAAACCAGAATGCACCGAATTCTAGCAGTTTAGTTTCAGCACCAAAATTAAGTTGAATTCTCTTTCCTTGCATTCACCAGATTCTTGCCCTTCCCAACATAATTCCAATATTCTAGTAGGCAGTCACTAATCTCCATTTCATTCAAAATTCCTCTCCTCCTCTATGCTTACTTTGTTTATTCATATTTGTACATCATTCTCTTTGTCCAGACAGATTAATCCTTCCAACTATTAGTGACTCTGAATTCAGCGTTTCAGGTCTTCACTAAACAGCTATCATTGCTAATTTTAGCAGAGCTCTTAAACACCAAACTCTAGATCCCCAAGAATGCCTGTGCAGAGTTGCCCCAGAGGGCTTGGAAAGGACAGGCACTTTGGCAGGGTCAGATAGTTCCAGCAGTGCCTTACAACGGACAAGCCAGTGCAGCCTGCAGAAAGCAGCTTTGGGAAGTTTTGTTGTAGTAAAAACGTCTGGAGCAGCACTTACTTTGGGTACCCACATTATCATCCAGTATTTTGAAATTTAAACAAGAGGGAAATTAAGGGTAAAGCTACAGAATCATCTTTTTACTGCATTATAGTTAAGATCAGTGTGAAGTTGTTTCTATCTTATTATTTATCGCAGGTCTCTTCTCAGAATGTCTTTGCATAAATTAAAGATTAATTCAACTAATTAGTTAATAACCACTTACCTTTTGCTTACCTTTAGCAGTCGGGTGCTCTACTTATTAGGTTGGGTTTTTTCAAACCAAAGCACTTCACATTTTAAAACACCCAATGAAAAGTGTATTTAAAATTTTGCCAATACTACATCAATTGTAGAAGTTATTCCTGGCACAAAATATCTCAGTGAAATGCAAGAGTTCTCCTGAATCTCATTGCTTGGCTCTATCCCCCTGTTTGGATCATGCTGTAAATTCCCAAGGTTTACCAGCAGCAAGCAGAACTCTCGGCCATTACGGTTCCCTCTACAGCTCTGTCAGTTACCTGGATTTTGGAAACCAGTTTCATGAAAGGCCAGCTGTCATCATGCCGCACCAGTTCCACTATGAGTTGTTCAAAAGCTGAGAGTTCATGGACTCCGCCCTGACGCCCTGAACTTCTCCTGTTCAATATCGGAGGAGATGATTCTGGAAAAAAACCAGCCCAAAACCCCACCAGATAAAAATTAAAGCCTGACAAGTAAAATAAAATCTTAAAAATTTTAAAAAGAGTTGAAACACCATTATTTTGGGGTACTAAAACTGTTGTTTAAAAGCACAAGACATGTAGTTTGGCCTAAAGTATTAACTATACTCCAGTCTTGTCATTTACTACTAAAATGTCTCTCTTGATATACAAAATGCTAAGTACCAGACCTTAGCTGGGTGCCTCCTCCATTGCATTAATTTTGGACATGATTTTTTTTTTCACTGATTTCAATCTTAAAACAATTTGTTAAACACTTCAAGAAAAGCCCTGTTAGAGAAAAACCAGAATAAGCTGCCTGCTCCTAACTTTTACTTTCACAAAACCTCTATTCAGACTGGTTTTATCTGCTTTCAAGAGTAGTCAGCAGGGTGGTAAAAGGAAAAGCTCAGAAATTCTGAATAGTGACAGACAGAAATGGTGAAGAATACTAGGCTGCTACACTGGAGTGCAAGCTCTTTTACATTCTTCAGTCTCACACTGGGTCTTTTTTGTTTTTAAAAGTTATTATATCTTTCTAAGTATTTCCTTACCATCAAAGTATTACCGTAACAAGCAAGGACACTGTTAGCTCTATACCAGGCAGACATATACAACATTTTTCTTCTGGTAGCAGTTTCTTGTTCTGTGTGTATATTCGCAATTTTGCTACCTTCCCTCTGTGTTCTACACTATTTAATTCTTTAATAAAATAAAATCATAAAAGCTACAAGTAAACATTTGCATTTCCATGGGTTAAGGCACTTCCAAATTTTCTATCCATTTATTATAGAGCATATTGTGTGCAAATATGAAATTTAAAATATAGATACAATAAATCTCAGATGACTGAAAATTTTAAGGTTCACTTCTGTCACTGTGAAAAAAAAACTGTCTCACTGGAAGTGGCAAAACTGCCTTCAACCACTACTTATAGTCTCCATGCCCTACCACACAAATATTTTGGCAAGGAACAGAATAGGGATATTGCTGTGATAAACATATTTCTCTAACCTGTAGATTGTCGTTTTCTGCCTCTTCTCTTGGGTTCGGCAACAGGAAGAGAAAGCTTTGAAGCAGAAACTGGAAATTTCCTAAGCTGTTCACTGGGGTCTGCAGTATCCACAATTCTAAACCCAAGAGAATTGGAAGGGCTGTTTCCCAGTGTGTTATCAGTGCTCTTTCTTCCTCTTCGTCTTCTTCGAGGACGGAGTAACTCCACAAAAACATCTGCTTGTAATGAACTTTGGCTCTGACGAGTGGTCCGGCTATTAAGTCTTAAAGTGGGCTTTGTCACTGCTGAAGAGGCTGATTTTATGTTTCTTAAACCCCTTCTGGTAATTTTTGATGAAGATTCAATTTGCTGGCTCCGAGAAGCATATCTTGCCTGACGTTGGCTGTTCTGACTTGAGAATGGATTGTTGAGCTTGGCTGCTCTCATTTTTAAAGGAAACTTGACCTGAGATCTTCCGTGCTTTGATGGGCTACAAAGTGAACAGTTATGTTTATTTATTCCAAAATTTCATTTGTGTTTTTTCCCTCAGTTTTCTAATTCAGCATTTAAAAACCCCAGCTATTCAAGGTTGAACTGGTAAGCAGCTGGCTTGCAACCTGATGCAGTCAGTCACCCATAATTATCGTTATCTTAAATACTCCTCTGGGGTCTCTAAATGAAATATTACGTGGAGTTCATACCTTAAAGAAATGCTCAGAATTCTGATCACCTTTGCAGCTTATGCAATAGGAATACATTAACTGGAGCACCAGCTATCAATTTCTTTAAATCACTTATTTCTCACAGCAAGTGTTAACTACTAGGATTTCTGAACATTATTATCAGCCACATAAATAAAATGCAGTTGTAAAATGCTACTTGTAAGAGTTATGCTCCGGTCAGGGTTTATAACTAGCACTCAAGACTCCCCTTACTTTACAGAGGAGAGACAAGATCCAGAGATAAATTTATTTCCTGAGCACATGCACATTCTCTCCAACTATTGAATCTCAACTGTCAGAGCTGCAAATAACCTTGCTTTAGTCAATTCAAAAGACTGTACAAAAAAAAGAAGAAAAATACTCTGAGACCAGAAAAGTTTCCTTCAATTTTTATGTTGCTGCCATGTGTATCAAATCACACTTTTATTGAAATTACCACTTTGTATTATTTAGTTGATTGTGTAGCATTTTTTGGTTGGTTGTTTTTTACGGAAGTTTCCTTGGCTTGTTTGTGTGTTTGGGTTTTGTTTGTTTTGGTGGTGTTACGGTTTTGGGGGGCTTTTTCAGTGGGTAAGAGTGGTTTGGTTTGTTTGTTGGCCTTTTTTAAACAGCTACTGCATTAGTCCTCAAGCCTTCCCAATGTCACGTGGCCTCTGATGGATTGCTTTCTCTAATGTTCTAACACTGTATGCATCTAGTCCTCCAAAATTCAAAAGTGGACAAAAATAACTCCCAGTTTTCTCCAGAAAACCTTTACTGTTTGAAACCCTCTTCACTTCACATTCAGACAGTAGTTTTACAGAACTACAGCTCTGATGGCCTTCTCTCACACATACATTCAAAGCTGGAATGGAAGCTTTTATCCTGAAAAGTGAACCCAAGTCCAGCCCTAGCTTTTGTCAGTATTAAATCTTTTGGTAAGAGCCAAGTTCGCAACAAGCTGCCATTTTTCTAAAAATAAACATATTTTTCAAACTAGAGTTTCAATATACATGCTTATGTGAACAATTACTCCAAATAATCATCAAGGCGATATTTTAACAAGTCTATTTACCTTATCTCTTCCTCCTCTTGAGATTCATCCTCCTCATCTTGCTCTTCTTCATAATGCTCCTCCTCACTTTGTCCCATCTCATCATAGTTTGCCTCTTCTTCCCCTTCTAGTTGTTCAGCAGTCTCTTCATCACTTTCCACAGAAGGTCTCTGTCTGGAGGAGAGGCGTCTAGAGCGCTGTTTTGGTCGGCACTCTGGGCAAAACCAATCTCCTTCAGGAATGACCTAGAAACAGAAGGGGAAATGAAGAGAAAAAGCATTAGCAATATGCAAGTACGTTATAAGAACTATTCAAATTCTGTATGAAAAGGAAGCAGTTCTTTCTCCTGAGATACCTTCAGCTTGGGCCTGATGCAGTAAGTGTGATATCCTCGGTCGCAGCCATCACACAGCACCATGCTTTCTGCGTCGCCTTTCTTCCGACACACTTTGCAGCGAGCATTGAGGATGGACTTGGACCAGATGACACTTCGATCCAATGTCGACAGGTGAAGGAAGACTTGGGACAAGCTGGTAGAAGAAAGAAGTGACTCTCTCCAGCGATCCAGAACTGTTTTATAGGACCGTCCACCATCACTGGCATCTTCCATTGAAGAAGGGGATTTAAAAAAATAAGAAAAATTACAAACCCCCACAGAGTTATCAAACTTCTTTTTCAAATATCCAGGTTAATCTAGAACAAGAGGTAATACTCTGACTGCCAAACAGCAAGTAGCAAACTGGGATAATAGTTCAACCTTTATCTTATCTCTTCAGTACTGGAGTATTTTCTCCATAGTTTCCAAGACGCTGGAGCTTTAAGATTTTATTATTCAATACCTACTCAACTTAGAACTTGCACATACATAGGTCATTCATGAGACAGTAAACTCAGATATCAACCTGGAAACCTAATTTGATTCCATTTATAAAGTATGAAACATTACTTAAGATCATGAAAGAATGATCACATGTCCAATTTACCTTCCTTTGTATTTACATCTGGAAATCCCAAAATGTTTAAAGAAAGTACCTGTAACTTCACTGGCAAAGAACAGCTTGAAGGGCACTTTTCACTCACACTTGCTCCAGCACAGTCTACCAGAGAGCCTTTCAGCCCTCTGCCGATGCCTCACTGCCTTCATTCCTGCCCTACACTCTACCTTCACAAGCACCTGCATCTCTCTGTGGCTGACCAGGTTGGGTGACTGACCTGGATGAAATATAACTGTTTCCTTAATACACAGAGCAGAGGAGGAACCTGTGGTGCACATCAAGTGTCAAACCAAGTAACACCGGAGCCCCTAATTAAGTTAAAAATAAACAGGGGAGGGAACAGGGGTGAGAAATTAGATGGCATTTTCAAATAGTTTTGGTTTGCAATGCAGGCCATGGAAGTGGCCACACAAACACACACACTGAATAGCGAGGGGGCAGTACTGAATGGGAATGGGCAGCTGGGAACTAGAGAAGCAAACAGGGTGTTTGAGAACTTGAGAGAAAACAGAAGGAATAAATGACACCCTGCACTGCTGCTGCTGAGCAGAAAGCTGATTTCTTTATTGAAGCTGAAAGTTATTTCTTGCATTTTAAAGTAAGAGGGTTTGAGGACAGGAAGAGACAATACAACAGTGCTTTTGGTTATGGAGATGTCTGCAGACTTCCCTTCTAAAAGTGCTAGTCCAGCTACTACTGCATGATCTCAGCTGATTAACGATGCACTCCAGTATATAATACCAGCCTGCCTGCTGGACTACTGACAGTAGGCACATGAATGGCCTGTGATGCACCTGTCTGCCAAACGATTTATTCTCAGGAATAGGAAGAGAAAATATCTAATAACAAATAAAATGAAAGAACAAAAATGAGACTAATTGCTCTCCTGGCAAGGCTGTTCTGCCTTCTCATCAACTGGCTGCCAGGATTTGTCTAATCTTGCATACATTTGCATTAGCAGCAAGCAGCACAAGAGAAGTGACGGGAGAAGGCAGAGGATAAACAGGCAACACAGCTTCATAAATAAAATACAGCCACTCCTGAACTGCAAACCTGTATTTCCTGACATTTCCTATTACTTAGACCTTAGGCTTCCTGTATTAAGTTCAGTCTTCTGAAGACAGTAAACAAGGTCCTTTTCACAGTACTGCAGTATATCTGCATCTATTTTTTTAATTCAGTAAGAAAATTAAAATCACTTAAATCAGATTTTTACTGTAACTCCTACTCTTAAAGACACTTTATCTTAAGCATATATATATTCTGGCAAGCATTTCTTTGGCTAACAATGACAGCTTGAGCATTATTACTTTTATTTGGAGGTTATTTTCAGCCTGGATTGGCTCACCAATATAGTTCATCACACAACACAACAAATATATTGCAACTGTGAATTTGAAAAGCAAGTAGAGATGAAAATTACTGACCACAACTTGCTTCAGCATGTCCTGCTGCTGAAATAAACAAGTCAAACAACATCCACTGTTTCAGATCCCAATTTGTAAAATAAGAATAACACTTTTTTCTTCCATCCATCATCTTTCTCATTTATATTGTTAACTCAGAGGGAGAAATGGCCTCTTTCTTTGTGTCTGAGCAGCTCTACACTGCACAGTGGGATACCCTTCTGTCAGCTAAGTCCTCCAAGCCTTGCTACAATGCAAATTAAGTCATTTGACAGATCTATGCACTCATCTATCAATAGCTAATTGAGTTCAGGGAAAGGTTTTCCATTTTAGTTTTTCTAGAAAGGATATGCAGTTGCACAATGCTGTGAAGTTTCAGAAAAAATGGGGACATTAAAAGAAAGGGGGGGAAAAAAAGCCAGGATTATGTGAACAGGCAGATTTTGGTCCCAAAGTGAGAAAAAAATACAGTTCTTTATTTCTGGTTGCAGAAACCTTTTTCTTAGTTTTAAATATTTGAGCTCTATTTGTTTCATGTTTAAACCTTTGGCTTCAATACCTTCAATGTAAGGAGCTGGCTACAAAATTAATTAAGTAAAAAACAATAAAAAAAGAAAATCTGATAAAATATTCAATGCTTTCTAATTCTTAGCAATACAAGTAACATTTAAAATTTACCATCTCTCTGACTAGTCTTGTCTTTCACTCTCTTCCTCCTTTTATACCCCCAGTGGTGCCTTTCATCATCTTCTGCATTACCTAACATTAAATTCATAGAGTTATTTCAAATACCTTTTTGAAGCATGGCAGATTATTTTTTAATTAATTTTTATATTCCATAAATGTGTAGTCTAAAAACATGAACAGTGGTTCCCAGTATGTGCAGACAGTGAAGGTAGACAGTGAAGGGTAAGGGAGTACTGTGCATGGAGGAATTGCACTTCCCAGTGTTTACTTTGACTCCCACTACAAACAGAATGCTTGAACTAAAAGCTCTGAATCCTACCCTGCCTTACCTTTCTGTCCATCTCTGGTGCAAATAGCCACAGGAGCAGATATTAACCACAGGTTTCTCTCTCAGCAAACAGTTTGTTTGGTCTGTACTACCACAAACCTCCTCACAGCTCAAAAAATGTAGCCAGGTTATGGGCACAGTTCTCAGGGACCAAAAGAATTAGTCCATCTGTCCACTTGAAACAATGTGTTTTGGATGTTTCTGTGCAGGTGTATTCTCGAGAATTAAAATTATTAAATTAACCTCTCAGGAAGGAAGGGCCATGGTCAACCTCATCTGCTCCAATTACAAGTCACTTTCTTTGACTGTTTTCTCTGAAAAGTAAACAAAAACTCTTCATCATAAAAAAGCCCATTTCCACCATTGCTGCCTCTGCTCATGAAATTCTGCAGGGAAGTAATGAAAGCGTAAGAAAAACGTATGTGTATACACCTAACATATCCCAGGATACTGCTGGAAGATGTCTGATGCTCTTATGAGGACAATTATAAATAGGAAAGGAAACAGCTCTGGGAGTACAGGAAACAAAGATAAAATCTAAAAAGAAAAGAATTGAATAAAGACAAGCAAGGAACAAAAAAGTTGGTTTGGTTTTTTTTTTTGTCATGCAAGAAGTGCGTGGCACGAGTTACAAAGCAGGTAAATGGTTCCCTTGATCAGTCTCAAAGGTGCTCCCATGAATTAGAATCCAACCTTTTGCATGGAAATCTGAAGGATGCTTAAATGACTGAAGTCCTGAACTAGTGCAGAAGACAGACTTTTTTTGTGGATGCCTCACTGAACTCCAGGGCAACCAAATCACTTCATCATTTTATACCTCAACTTTCACATCTCTGTAAAAGGAATGATGAGACCTATTACTGCACTGCAAAGTATTTAGAAATGTAAGGAGTTAATTTATATCAAATTTATATCAAAAGAGAAGAAAAATTCGTAATAAAAACTGCTTGTATTTCTTCCTTCTCAAACAATTTTTTTTTCTGAGAAGCAGCACTTCGGAGTTTCCTTCAATCAACTATTCAAAAAAGAAAAAGGCTTTTTACATCTTAACTCTGAAATTTTTGCAGGAAAACAATGTACTACAACTGCACTCCCTCCTTTCCATGAGTCTCCTGTAACATTACCTTGGGCTGCACTGAAGGAAGAAAAACCAAATTTTCATCGTAATATTTAATGAAAAGATTTCAAAAAGACAGTTCATAATTAAGAAATGCATACAATTTAAATCATGTTGCATTTAATCACTAGACAACAGAAGATTAGTGGGCATCAAGCAGCTCTGTGGGGCTGAAGGGGCCATTTTTGGGGTTTCCAGGTCTCCTTTCACATCGCTATCTTCTCTGTCAGTCTTTTCTTGCTCTTCCACTTGAACATTTGGTATGCACCTCAACTCTAAACCTATCAGAATCACCAGCAAGGCTCTTGGCAGCCTGATAGAGCCTCAAACAAAAACGGAGCCGAGAGGAGCAGCTGGTCCTTTTATTGCTGTGCTGGGTCCCTTTGTCTGCTCTGCACCCTGGAGGCCACCAGCATAAACCTGCCAGTGACTGCAGGGAATTTCAGTGTGCTGGCTTTAGGACTAGCAGCCATAAATGAAAACTAAAAATTGTTAAGTATGGCTCCATTCCCTAATAGGAACAGAGCAGAGTAAAAGGAGAGATAGAGAGGGCAAAGAAATTTTGCAGTGAAAGCAAGAACTAAAATACTGACAAAGGCAGCATTTTCAGTGTGGTTTAAAGCAGAAATGCAGGGGCACTCTTTTTACGGCAAGTGTTCGCCTGTACTGCTACCAAAACAGAACTCCCAGCACTTGCTTGACTTCCAATATTTTTACTTCAATGGTAACTCAATCAGCCAAAGAAGTTGGGATTATCAGATTTAACATGAGAAACAGATACACAAGGCATTTTGTCTAGGGGGGGTTCCCTTACATAACTGGAATAACTATTAAAAAAAATCCCTCCTGTTAGGGAAAAAAAAACCCGAATGAGTGCAGAGACACAGTAACCTATCTAAGAACAGTCAAACAAAACCAAAAACTCCTCAAACTAAACCCCAGTGGTTACAAACTCAGAGTTAATTTTTATCATCCGAAAGCTGTTGGTCACACTCTAGAGGGATCGGGGAAAAAAATGCATCACAGCTTTGAGCACACACCAGTCCTGAAAAACAAGTGTCCACTTTTCATTAAAAGGTTTAGTGGCACTACAAACACCTCCTTGTCAAGCTGAGAACTTTCCTATGTCTGTTGTACATATACAATCTTGCCTTCATTCAGATTCACCTCCTGCTAAAAGCAGCCCATTACGCAACTGAAAACATGAGACATTTGGCACCAAAAAGCAAGAGGGAACCTGACACTGTCACTTAATGATCAGGGCAGCAAGCCAGACCAGAGGACACCTGGGATCCTTCCTGCTCCTCATCGATGTAGGTTATTCCATACATTACTATAATCTTAGAGCAGTAGCATTTTTCACAGCAGAAGAGATGCACGGGCACATTACAGCAAACAAACATCAGAGGTTTAAGACATGCAAAACACATATATTTGCTTTCCTTATATACTTCCTTTGACACTCAGTATAAAACACCTAAGAGAACAGGATTTCCAAGTTAAAAAAAAAAGCCAACCCACCATCATCCCAAAGGTAAGGCAAAAACATGCACCAACATAAGATTATGGCACAGTTGAAACCACCAAAAAGAAGACAGAAGACTGCTGAAAAACTTTCTCTCCCATACTTCTGGGGCATTTTTCTTCTTTTAGTCTTTTTCCTCTAACTCAGGATGCACGATCAATGGCCACAGCCTGCTAATAACTATGTTTTTCCCCTTAGGGGAATAGTAAACATAAAGCTGTCAGCAAGGGGCTGTCAGCAAAATACTCTCAGAACTTGTATGGAAACGGAGGCAGACAATGCACAATGTATTTACAACTTGTATATGAAAAGTAGGACAAATGCTAGAGGCATTGTCAATTAACTGTTGCACAGGTTGCAATCTAGTCATATAGCAGGAAATAAGCTGTATCATGCCTAGCTTGTAAAGTGCAGACATATTTGAGTTGACCAAACACTCAGCCAAGAAAAGCTTTTAAACAGCTGCGGTTTCAACTATTCCTGCGCTCTCCCCTTTCGTCTCAATCATTTGCTGCACTTCCCTCTTCTAGAGGTCATCACACCGATATCAAAAACTTTTGGAAGGGAACCCATGCCCATGTGTCAGTCTCTGGCACAAGTCTAGCTCAAAGCCGTCTTCAGTGGCAACTGATACCCAGACAGCAGGCTCCATGCAGGAGCAGCCAAGATGCAGAAACAACTTCAGATCAACTGCACCAATAGGGCATTAACATCTTGTATTAACACATCAAAACCTGCATTTTTGTCTTCAACTACTACAGCAGAGTCTGACAGAGCAGAAGGATTTTACACACAGTGATTATCAGAGGAGAGTATCAGTCTAGCAGGGTGTGTAGCAGTTGCTGCTCTGAAGAACTCTGGAATGTGCTGCGCTGGCAAACCAGATGTGAGAGGTAAAGCAGCCCAGCAAGCACAGAGCACAGCTCATCCCCAGTGTGCTACCAAGACAGGAAGTCTGACCAAGACAGCCACCTTGGGAAGGAGAAACTACACATTTCTCTAAGATCAAAGTCCACTTCTGAATTGCAAAAGGATCCTAAGGAATCCAGACTTGAGGGATCACAGGAAACCAAACTGACTTTATGCACTTTGGATCCTCTCTCTCACCTCTGGAGCCTCATCAGAGGAAGCCAAGTAAGAAATACCTGTCAAAGTCAAGCTATAATCCTGCTTTGATTTAAATTTTTCTTGCAACCTTTTATTTCCGAGTTTTTCAGCACAAACACAAACCCTGAGAATCTTAATATTTGCAATGTAAATATTTCCTATACTGTACTGTAAGTATTCTGTTATTGCTGAACAAGGTGATCCAGGCAAACTAGGCCTATATTGCTTTCACTGAAACAGTATAAAAAGAAGCAAACATTTTTGCAACCTAGAACTGCATGATATACTGGCCTCAAGAGTAATTCTGAATTATAGTGTTCCCCTAGAAAGCTTGATAATTTCTGCCTACGGGTACAATTTGTCTCCCAATGCATCAGTATAAGTGTAGCACCACATAAACAAGGTCACTGAAAAAAATCTATGTTAAATAAGCATGCATTTAAGAATTTGCTTCTTAATTAATACATTATATATATATATAAAAATATAAAGATATAAAAATATATATGTGGGTGTGTTAACTTTCTGTTCTTTTCCCCAAGATGTCCTTCCAAAGCATCCAGTCCTACAAAACAAGCAAGTGGGTTTGGGGTCAGGGGTCTTACTGCAGTGTTGGGGTGGATGTGTTTGGTTTGTTACTTACAAAATCTTACACAAGACTAGAGACATAGTCTCAATTCTGAGACTTACCAAGAGGTGCTTTCAGAAACCTGCGTTCAATTCCTTGTTCTATCTGAAGCAGTGCAGATGCCAAGTAGTGGACCACATTACTGACTGGCTGAGGAGTACTTGTGCTTGTTGATGCAGCACTTGGAGCTTCAGTTTTTAACCCAATGAGTCTAGAAGAGAAATGTATTAAATTATCTTTGAAGTCTCTGAACTTAATACCAGAGATACCTGCAAATGTATCTACAGAAGCTTCTTACTTTACCTTCATGTACACACATGGATTACTGATGTGAACGGATACTACACAGTGTGATGAGCTATCCTAGTGCTTATAACATAAGCTGAGCTTATGTTTGCTCAGCTAGCCTAGCTGATCTAGACAAATCATCTTTAGATAACAGTTATATTAATTGCAAGAAATGTGGATGACAAATTTCAAAACAACTAAGACTTCCAGCAAATCTGATGTGACATCCATCAGCTAGTTTATGACAGATTTCTATGAAGAATATAATCCCAATAACTCTTCAGTGAAAACACTTCCAGTGGTGAAGTGTAGCCTTTTAGAACACATCCACCTGGAGTTCAACTACACAGATCCCAACAGCTCAAAAAGGTTTTTGAAAAGAAAATAAATTTTAAAAAAACCAACGTAATCTTTAAATGTAAATCAAGAATTGTTAACTTGTACATCCTCATCCTTGAAGGATCTTTATAAAATACTTTTTATGTAAGGGTGGTTAAAAAACCTCCCAAACAATAAAAAGAACCCTGAAAACCCCCTGAAAACAACCAAACAAACCCCACAAACAAGCCGACCACCAAAGAGGTAGTTTTCCAATAAAACAGGACGAAAAGACTAAGTAATCATTTCAACATGTAGCTAATCTTTCTGAACCACAAACATTAAGTAATGTGTAGGAGAGCAGCTCACACCACTGAAAACAAAATTCCATTTCTACTTGGGGTTTATAAAAAAATTAACTAATTAAAACTGTCTGGATTCTGTCTTTTTCTTGTGAATAAGCAATGCTTTTGGTTGTCCCTGTTCCTTTTTCACACTTAAAAGCTGTTCATTATATTTTGCAGTCACACACATTTTGAGAGCCTGAAAGCAAACAGAAAGAAAGCTGCGTAGTTATTTACATTTCACTAGTCAAACTCCAAGGTCTTAATGAGATGTCACTTGCTCTGAGGTGCACAAAAAGCCCCACATCAAAAACAATCTGTCACATGATTTCAGAATCCCATAGTCTGATTTAATATGCAAGACTTTATTAGAGTAGACTTTATTCAGAAACTCTGATGGAGTCGGTGTCAAATGGAAAAAAATTAAGCTACAAAGTTCTGCAGTTGAATTGAGAGTTGGCAATGGAACAAGTACCTAAAGTTTAAGTGGAAACAGATAAATTTCAGCTTCTTAGTTAAAACAGTGGAATACTTCTATATTGTGGTTTTCAGGAACCAAATGTCTGTAAATTGTGTGATTAATATAAAGGATGACCCCATTCATTTTGCATGGAACTAGAGAACTCTGATTCAAAGGACAGTCTTACAGGAAAATTTTAATTCACAGTGATGAATGAGAACTGAAATAAAACGAGAAAAAAACCTGAAGAACTTCAAATTTCTAACATCCAATAGAGCACTCATTAGTCCGCTCAGAAATACAGCATTTATAGAAGTCTAACAGCAGAAACGCCACAAAATACGTAAGGCAAACAGTACATTAGTACAATGACTGTCTCGAATGAATCTTTTTTCCTGAAGTATTTCAATATTCACACCCTACCAAGAGATACAATTTTATATGCATTAACTATATTAAGGTAGAACTTTATTTCTGACAAGAATGCAACTTCTGAGAATTAAGAATTTGGAAATCTTCACCATTTCTGTAATTTCTGAGGTTTGATTTACCACAAGAACTGCTATCAGAGAGCCACATCCGTCTCAAATGTTTAAAAACCAAACACCACAAAACACTTTACAGCTACAACACTGTAGGATTTGAAGTCTCCTTCCTTTCGCTATGTTGCAGTTTGCTCCACAGAAGTATTATCATTCCTAAAGTTGTAAGATCACATCTCCATTTTGCTGCTATGCTTAAAGTTAATCCAGACCATGGCCTGTTGCCCTAGTGGTTCTTACTGTGACTCACGAGCTAAGTGAACTGGCCAGTTCAACCAGAGATTTTTTACTATTACCATTTTTCCTTTTCAACACCCCTACTCTTTTCAGAAATTGAAGTGTTTTGATTTTATTGTTTTGTTTGGTGGTTTTTGGTTTTGTGTCTTGTTGGAGGTTTTTTTGTTTGTGTGAGGTTTTTTTGGTTTGGGCTTTTTTTGGGGGAGAGGCTCTTCTGGAAAACACATCATTAATTGCCAGTATAATTTTCCCCTGCATTTAAAATTACTTCAAAATGAATCCACATGTTCCTTCTTTGATAATTAATGTTTACTTTGAGCAGTGTAATATCTGAACACTGAAAGATGTAAAAATTGGTGCCTTAGTCTTATATGGTAATAGAACAGCATCATTTACAGACAATAAAGTAAAATTCTGCATTTTAAGATTTACAGTCTTAAAAATCACCATGTGGAAGAATTTGAGGGTAAAAATAATGTGAAGGTCAAAAAGTCCCCAGCCAAACAAAGCCAGAGCACTGCTATAAAACTCAGAGAGAAGAACCATTTTTTAAACTATAGCTCTTACCTGTCTTTCACAATAAACTTATCGTGATCATCAGCTTCCATTTCTTCAGATTCTTCATTCACAGTTTTAATAATGCCATTTTCTTTGTTTTCATCATTCAGAAACTCATATCTCCCATGTTCCAGGGCTGCTCTCCAAGCCTGTCTGTCTGTAACCTGAAGCAAACATACAAATTTGAGGTTTCTAAAGAATCAAAGGACACAAGCTTTTAGTACCCATTACTATCTACATTTAATTTAATTATGTTTTAAGTAAAACCATTGCATTGCAAGAGTTCTCATTTAAGTTACAGACTTGATGGCACCACTATGTTCCTACATTCTACCATTTACAAATACCTTAATAGCCCCCAACGTTCCTTGGTAGATCCTGTCTTCAATGTCCAAAAGAAAGTCCCTAAGTCTCAGTTCAAGCTGCTTCTCTGCAGATAGGTGAGATCCATCGTGGACATTCTGCATCCTTCCCCGTCCTATAGGAGGTCTGACATCACTTTGAGGTTTTTCTGCAAGAACAGCAAGTAATTTGGTGTTAGTACATCTTGTTCCTTTAAAGCAGCTGTTGGCAGAGGGACCAACAGTACAAGGCAGAACAAGCTGAATACATGGGTTCAAAATTCCCTTCTTGTAGCTAGGTGCCAACACCAACATCTGTGCCAACTAAGGTATCTGATTCAACCAAGCAGGGTAATGATGACCAATAGATGGCCAATAGATGATTGGCATCCACTCAGAACAACTCTTGTTGAGAGAAATCCTTGCTAATTTAAAAAGTAGTTCTTTTGTCTTAAAATTCTTTTGAAAGTAGTAGATAAGTAACACCAACCTTGCTTTAAGTGCAAAGAGGAAAAAAAGAGAGAATAAAGTCACATTTCTATTAGTTGATTGCTCTTATTTTAAAAGAAAACTCTTCAACTGTCTTTCCTGCCTGTATCTTTATCATAGAAACACTTAAAATAAGCATGTGCAACTAAAAATCATAAAACCTAACAGAACAAGACAAGATAAAATCTCTTTTAAAAGCCTAACCTTAAAACAAAATGATAAGATGATACAGGCACAGACAAGACTGACTGTGTCCTTTAATTAAAGGCAGGGAAAAAAGGAGCAAGACAACATGATAATTTATGAAAACGAGGTGAGAGTGATGATGATGGGCTTTCAAATAAAAACCTACTCCCAAGTGAACTCAAAGTTCATGCAAAAACTCAAAAGCCACAGGAAAGAGCTGAAAGTCTGCCCAAATCCTAAGTTAGTGCTTGCAAGTCTGCATAGGTGGTGAACATTTTTGTTCACAGGCTTTA
This sequence comes from Ploceus nigricollis, assembly GCA_013399945.1. Lineage (NCBI taxonomy): Eukaryota > Metazoa > Chordata > Aves > Passeriformes > Ploceidae > Ploceus > Ploceus nigricollis. The sequence goes on from VXBC01006177.1 coordinate 275,303, forward strand.
CCTTAAAAACTTTGAGTGCAGTGACAAGAAGTCACATGCAACAATTTAAGAGTTATTTAATAAATAATATAAATAAAGCTGTTACTAAGAAAGTATGAATTTCTGAGGTGCTCTCAATTGCTGAAACAATTCCCTGTAACTGAAACTAATCATGCAAATACTCTCAAAATGTAGACTAGCAACTTTAATGCTTGGATGTGGGAAAGGTCCTTTTTGGTTTAAAAGCAAAGAAGAAATGCAGTATTTTTTCTTGAGTAGAACTAGAAAAGCAGCAACTGCTTTTGAAATAATTGACAAGGAGAATTTAGTGGATACTGGAATAAAATCAAGAAATAGCACATACCAATTTTATTTCCATGCTCTTTTGAGCAGTAACTGGAAAAGGCAGAAGCGCAGCCTACAGTGCAGGAGAATCCCTCTTGTCCTACAAGTCATTTGAGTGAAGGCAATAGGGCAGCAAGTGGAATCCACAGCAGAAAAGCTCCCAAGCCAGTACCTCTGGCTATTTATCCCTGCTTATCACACAGTGGTGTGGCACCACTGGTATTGGACAACTGCATTTGAATTTTCTTGATCTCTATTCAAGTGAAGTTCAAAGCTGCCTCTTTCTTTTTTTTAATGAAAATCAATGTTATTCTACAGTTCCAACATTAAAAGAGAAGAAAAATCTGTGACTGTGGACATCAAGTTGCTTCAGAGCAGAAAGCAACACACAAAATACAGATAAAGGTGCAGCGATTAAGAAAATGAAGAACCATACATACAAACTCAAACATATCAGAAGATGATGGAAATTTTTGCACAAAAAAAACCCCAATATAGAAAAAAGGTCTCAAAATAAAGCTTAATTACTATGCAAAAACTCTGAACTGTGCTAGTTTCCACAAAAAGAAATGGTAGATCAGTTATAAATTTAGCCATATATGATGTGCTCACAGCATGTCCTAGCACACACACTCCAGGAAAACAGTATTTGTGTCTGCTGTGAATAATATTCCCTTGCCCCAATACAGATAACCCCAAATCCTCAAGGCAATTTGTCATAATTAAAAACAAAATGCAATTTCTTAAACATTACCCTAGGGAGTCTCATTTTGGTAACATTGTCTACCCACCAACACGCTTATATAAGCAAGCCAGCTGTAAACATGTATGTGCAGAATTTATCAGTGATTGGAGCCAATGCCTTGCCAGTAAATGGCAAAACACTTGGCTAGGAGAAAAAGGAAAAAGCCCTAAATCTTAGGTCTAGGATGGTGTTCAGTTTTAAACACTCGTATGTTAAAAACCCATAAAAACATCTGCTATCCTGCTGCTTCCTTCTGCACTGAGTGTCTGCCAAAGAAAGAAAAGGGAAACAAAACCACTGCACCGATATTAATCCATGTAACAACCAAAACAGCTACATGGCTTTTGAGCATGTATTAACTTTTATTCCCCAGTTAATCTTTTTCTAAAGCTAAAATTACTTCCTAAAGTTGCCTGTTTAAAAGCCAATCCTGGTTTATTAAGCAGTAAGATCACAGAAAAATTATTGCTTTTTTTTTTAGCATGAAACAGCAGAAAATACCATAAAGGTCTGTCAAGCAGGAAGAAAAAAACAATGGAAGGCAGGAAAAAAACCAAACGTGCTTTCCATCGAATGAAAAAAAGCTTAAGAATAATTCTTAGATCTTTCTAGAATTCTTAGAATTCTAGAAATTCTTAGAAATTCTTAGAAATTACAGTTCTAATAGAAGTTTCTATAATATTACATAAAAGTTTTATCTGTAGAAGCAAATTAAGACCAAGAACCTTTCATTTACCTGGAATATGGAATTTCTCCACAGGAAAACTGCTTAGTTGTTCATATATTCTACTTTTCTCTTGTAAAAGAGTTTCTTTTAAGGCACTCTCCCTATGTCCTCGGGAATTGAGAGCCTCTAGGAGTTGGTCCAGTTGTTCCCGAGAACTGTAAAAGCACCAACGGTTTGGTTTGTATACTGGCCTTGGCACCTCTACGACAACACTGGTATGTGAATCTTGGTCAATATTGGAGGTAGATTCAGAGGATTTCAAAGACTCTCCAGTTTTACTGAATACCTGAGGTTCATTTGTGCAAGACTGTCCACTATTCTGAAAGGAAGAGGTTCGAGGCAACAACATGTCTTCTGTGAGACCAGAATAGTCCTCCTCTACGAACAATCCAGGAACAGAAGGGAAAATCCAGTAGCGTCGGTAAAGGCGGTCACGACCTAACGGGGTGATATTTGTGCAGGCTGTTGCATTCTGAATCTTTTCTAACAGTTCCTTCTCTTTCTTTTGTTGTTCCTGTTTTAAAGCTTCTTCATCTTCAGCAGTAAGAGGTTCGCTCTTTTCACAAGTGGTCTCTTCTTGTCTTGTAAATTCTTTAAATCCATTTTGCCCTCTCCTTCCTAAAGTTAAAAGAAGCATGATAGCAATTAATTTACAATTTTTTTAAACCAAAAACTCAAGTAAAGGGCAGATTTTAGTTCTGTCCCTTTCTGGTTATCCAAACTTACACTGTCAAAGACCATCAGCTCAGTCAAGAGACAATACTGGTTTTATTAAAGAAAAGCTCAAGTGATTAACCCCCATTCCCTTGAAGAATGGGTAACCACTTTAAATACACCTTCACTTTGCAGAAACTAGACTAAGTCTCATTTACTGACACTGTCATCTTCAATATCATATAAAAATAACCAAAATTTTAAGAAAGCAAAAAAGTATAATAGAAGCATCTTATAAGGATAAAGTAAAATTCTAGCAATTTCACTACTGAATACAAACTATGATCCAGACTTTATTTATCATAGTCAAAATTATGATCTTAAACCACCAAAAGTCTCAAGAAAGACCAGAATCCCTACATAGCAGCTTTTATGGCAAATTCAGGTATCTTTCATTTTAAAATTAAAGTGATCAAGTATTTACTACTATTTTCCCACCTCAAATTGTATCAGCTGAAAACATTTCAGTTCACATCTTTAGTTTACCAAAGTATTAAGTCCTGGTAGTCATCTAGACCAGTACTATGTCTCATAATTGATGCATGCAACCTGAAAGATGCAGTCAACACTCAAGTTCTACATGTTTCCAGTGTGACCTTCAGTTCCCTAGTTGTATGAATGAAATAATAACACTTGTTTGTCATCCAGTCTCAATGTTTCAAACATGTATTTGAGAAATCTGAAATTCTGTTTAGGATCTCATTGCTTTGCCATGACAAAGCTGTAACAAACATGTAAATCTGTATTACTGAATGGCTCAATTTCCATCCCAGGTACCATCAGGAACTCTGCAAGTTTGCAGCTGAAGTCCACAATCATCCAGGACTTTCACTGGCACAGACACCAGCATGAAGCCTGCCCAGCAGAAAGATGCATGAGCTAGCAGCCCAAAGCCATCAACCAGTCTTCCTCCTGTGGTGACATCTATGTTTAGTTAGGAACAGCAGGCAGCACCATTTACTGCACTGCAGTTCCTACCAGCACACTGCTGAGGAAATTAAATCTAGGCGTAAGTCTGGTTTTATTCTTGTGTAGGAGGCATGCTGCTTCATTAACAAAGGAAAACTACACCCAAATGCTTGATCTAATGTTTTCTTTTGAAAAGCAGTTGGTTTTGCACTTTACTAAAAATAAAATTTTTTTAAAAAATATCAAACCCACACCTTCTCCTATTAGATGAAACTCCTACAACTCTCTCTATGAGGGCAAGTACTTGTAATGGCAAAACCATAACATTTTTTAGATAAAAGAAGAATCCACACAGCATGTATGGAAGACAAGAAGAAACAGAAGTGTGAAAGAACATACAGCTGACCATAAGAACTACACCAGGCTGGCTCAATGTACTTAATAGCCCATTATGATCCTGTTTGAGTGTGGGTTTGTTTCCTTAAAAGAAAATTACGGCAAAGACTGATGCTTTTACTATAAAACACAAGAGCTTACCAGGTGCATGCATGCAGGTGCACAGGTACACAAATTCATTATAGCATTACCTCTCCGTCGTTTTTTGTTTGGTCCCAGCTCTTCTTCATCCTCTGTGACTGTGTCCATGTCTTGCTCTTTACGTTCCATCTCTTTGCTCTCTGTACTAGTATCAAGGTCCTCCCGTTCCTCCTCCCTGACACAGCAAAATAAACAAACAGTGACTAACCAACCATGCAATATAAGCTGAATTATAAAAAATACACAATATGGCATCTTTGACACAAAGAATATTTTTATCTCCCAAGTACTAACTAGTAAAATACCTATAATGCTCTGAAAAAATAAACTGTAAATCACAGACTATATTAAAGCCCAAAAGAAACTCACTGAACTGTAAATGTGAAGTTCTATATTAAGGACTAAAACCTGCTCTTTGGTACCAACACTTTCATTTGAAGAGTATTATTATTATAATCAGATCATTTTTGGAGACATCTTAGTGTAGTTCTATTGCTGTAAATTTTTTTCATGTCTAAGAAAAGTTTCCTTCCCAAAATGTATATACCATTCTGTAAAATGCTTGTTACACATTTTTGCCTCATCTAGCAAATATAATTAATATCCTACAGAAAAACGGGCAGTTTTTACAAGGTAACTTTTTTACCAATTCTACATCACTATGGAGAAAAATAAAATCAACATTAAGGACAATATACTTAAAATATACCTTTGTATATTCTAACCAATGAAACTACACATGTAAGGGCTGGATAGGAAGCTGAAAAGTGCTCTATGTTATACATCACAGTAATACTATGTATCATACCCAACAGATATTTCTACAGCAGGAATTCTTTGCTCCTCTTCTTTCAGCTTTTCTTGTTTCTCTTTCATTTTTAACTCTTGTTCCTTTAACCTTTCTTCTCTTTTCTTACGTATCCTAATAGTAAGAAGGATATAGAAAACCAGTTGCAATTAATCTATTATTAAGATAGAGCTTATTAAATAAGCTCAATCTGGTCTGTCCATGTCTTTTTTCTTTTATACTAAAACATCATCCAAAAATAGCAGCAACATGGGAAAACACAACATTTAGCACAACTAAGTTTCACTCCTGTTTACTGTCCCAGGAAACCAGCATAGAACAGAAACATAACTCCTGTTTCTCATATGCCTTCTGCAACCAAGAGATTAATCTCATTTGTAGCACCAAAATTTAGTTTTCCATATCCTAGTTCTACCTTGCTGCTGCTGCCTCTCGTTCTTTGCGATGCTGTTCTGCCTTTAATTCCCGGAACTCCTGTTTTGCTTGTCGTAGCACATCAACAGAGTCCTCAATGAAATCTCGAGTGGAGACGAGAGTCAGAAGTTTCCCACAGAGAGCATGAAGGATCTTCATCTTTTCTCCTAATGAAATTCAGACCAATGTTTATATTTCACTATGTAACTGATAATAAGCCTAACTCTTTACAGACTCCAAACTGGACTTGTTCTCACTTAAGAACAAGTGAACAAACATTTGTAGCGCACCTGGTGCACTCGCAGAGACATTTCCTGAAAGCGTATCTGCTTTGCTCAGAGACACAAGCCTTTATTTTTAATTTATTAACTTTTACCACCAAAATAAGTAGTAAAATGCAGTATTATCTTCGAAGTAGAAATAAAAGAAAAGTTGATAGAAATTCTTCTCCATTTCCAAATAATGAACAAAAGACCCAAATACAAACAGGAAAAAAAACCCCAGGGGCTGAATCAAACATGCCAGTGCTTCTTCCAGAGAGTCCCCTTATTCAAGTAACACTAACATTTTTTAAATGGGATGAAAGAAAAGCTACTCAGAAGTAGTGAGACTGCCTAGCTCTGCAATCTCTCATGTAGTGGGATGTGCTTGTGGGGACTGAAGCCTAAGGGGATGAGTGTTGGTCTACATATGACCCCCAAAAATCCTTTCCAAACTCAATTATCCTATGATACAGTAAATTTTGATCATTACTGGTCTGAAGCAGTTGCAAAATTGACCACTAATTGAGCAATCTAATAATCTCTAACATCTATTGTCTTTTATTACCTGGCAACAAATCATATACTGAGGTACTTGAAAGTTTCTTCAAGAGACCAGGATTACTCAATCTCAGCTCCATGCAAGCATCATCAGTAGTATCAAACCCTCCTCGTTTCTGGTAACGGTATTTTGCATTGGCTGATGTTATATCAGCACCTGATGCCAGAATGTGCAGTCTGAGAATCTCAGAAAGAGTGCAGCTATCAAGATCCAAGTTTTTCAAATTGCAGCCTACAGTTGAGAAGAATGAACAGTTATTTTATACAGACATTTAAATGTACATAAATATAAAAACAGTTCTTTAAAATACAGAGCAAAATAATAAGAACAAAACAAGAAGTGAAACCCACACATACCCTGATGTAACTGGGGCCATGCAGCTGCCAAAGTTGCAACTGCAGACAGTGCAGATTTTGTGGGGTCTGCATCTTCATCCAAAGCCTCTGTTAAATCTTTAAGGAAATAAACACTTTATTCTAGTGCAAATTAAAATTTGTACTGTGGAGAGGAGGAAAGGAAGCTGTGTTTTGAGAGTTGCAGACAAAGCGAAAAGAGAGATGATATTTACAGATGCATCAATGTGTTCAAAACTCAATTCAACATCCAAACAAAAAATTATAGATCTTGAAATGCAACTAAAAAAATCCAACTAAAAGCTAAGGACATGCACCACATGCTATATATAGGGAGAACACCATATAAGCTGTTAAAGCAACCGCAACACGCAGAACATGCACAATGGCAACATAAAAGGCAGCAAGAACAAATCCAGGAACAAACTTGAAAGCGCAGACAAGTAGCAATGCAAGAACACCTCTATTTCCTTTCCTCAAACAAACTGTTTTTCTTATCATAATTTTGTTTTTAAGAAGCATAACTCAAACCAATAATGCATTTTGATACTGGCTATCATAATTCACTTTATACTTTCTATCTGTAACTCAGATACAGCCTGTTCTGCAGAAACACAATGACTAAGACATTACGAATAAATCATATTTCACCAAATCAAGCACCTGCACTTAATGACCATCATACATAAGCAAACTGACCAGGAAAGCAGGGAAGTGAAAGAGAGAAACAGCAAATTCCTGTTTCTTAAACAAAGGTTTCCTCAGCACTTACAGGTATTTCTCCAGAGGGTTGGCAGAGTATTTTCAGCAGTGTATGCTGTTTCAACAATTTCACTTTATTCAAATCCAAATTATTAAGCAGTTAAAGTCATCAAGTCAAAATAAAACCACAAATACAAACTATACAAACAATACATAAAATGCAAATCCACAACAGATCTCTAGGATGATTAATGTTGTTTGAAAACTGTCACCCAAACACAGCAAAATGAATCTCTGCACCTCCCCTCTCACTTTAACTATATAACACACTTTGAGAAAGTACTGTACACCCCAAAACCACACATCCGTGGTGTTCCCTGTTGCAGAAACTCTGCCTGTACAGCATTTAACTGAGCAAAAATGCTGACTACTGCTAGTTTGGTTACCCAGAATTACAAAGCCAAGACGACGTAATTCTTTTACGAGAAAAAAGATGTCTAAACAAGAGTGACAAGAAAGGAAAGTTCTGAGGCAAGTAAAACACAATAAATGAAGTGCCTTACCCACAACTCTGCTAAACTAGAAACAAAATGGCAGACTTTTGCAATTGTCAGCCCCATTATGTCAAATTAAAATATGAAAGTTACATTATGTTTTTTCTGATCAGCCATATGAATAATATAGAATCTAATCAACTATTCTATGATTACCTGATAATCCTTGCTTGTATTGCCAAGGCAATACTCTCAGTAGTTAACAAATACAGTTTAATAGCTAAATTCAACAGTAATTAAAATGCAGTCTAAATTTATTAACACCGTCTCAAATCTCCATTCAATTAACAAGAGCAGCCGCTGACATTGAAGACAGTGCCCATGCTTTATATAAAGATAATTTATAGACTGGGCATCAATCTTAAGCATGAAAATAAACAATCTTCAAGAGAGGAATTAAAGGAACTTTCGTTTAACTCACACATCTAGCTTGCAGAGGCACCACGGAATTCACCTGACCTCAAACAGGGAGTGGTCTTATGTACCTACCTCTAATGAAACAAAGGCTAGTAGGATGGGTCAAAGCTTCTCCTTTAGTCAGCAAATTTGGCAGTCCATAAAAACAGGACCACAAATTTGTAACAAAGCCTGCACTTGCTTCTGATCAGTGGTTAGTATACCCTGAATGCCTCTGAAAATGGGGGCAACATCAGCTTTAGAGCAAAGTCAGAGCGACTGTGAGAGTCTTTAGTGAAAGAACACACATGGTAGTATCAAGGAGCTGCGGATGCATAACTTCAGGTCTTGAAGGACAATGAATATTCAATTCTCCATTACAGTTCTGCTGGGGAGTTTTAGTTTGTAATATCGTTAGGCACAAATTTTTTTATAAATACAGACATCTTTGAGAAGACTTAGGAAAATGATTTGTTTCCTGACCCTCAGGAGAAACATGTAACAGTGCTGGAGGAAGAGGAGGAAGGTAAAGATGCTTCCTGCACCTCCAAAACAAAAGCAATGCTGTTAAAAGCTTATTATGCTTTGCTGGATACAATCCTAGTAACAATGAGCTTCCTTTTTCTCTATTCCCCCCAGACCCTGCGGTCCATGCCCTGTTTAAGGCTTTAATTTCAGATAAAAGAGAAAAAACAAGCCCATTTACATATAATATCCATGCATAATAAGACAAGGTTAAACAAAGAAGTGCCATAAATCATGCAGCTTAAAGTTAATTCCAGTGCAATTTCAGCTTTTCAGCAGTAAAATTGAAGATCTGACCTTTGGTCTCAGCATCAGCTATTTGATCTTTGGCCACTTCCTCTTCCTCTTCGGCCATTGCCTGAAAGATGGCAGTCAGGAAGAAAAACAGCAATTCACATAGTGGGCCTTCAGTGTCATTTCCTACAAGAGCTTCCTCTAAAACCTCTGTGAATAAAGTTTAAGAAGCGTCACTTTTGCCGCAAAGTTGTAAAAAAAATTATGTACCGAAGAATGAAAACATTTTTTTTTCCTTCAGGTATGATAATTAAATTACATTTCCATAATTTACTGCATATATTCCTAGAGTGATGGTGCCAGAAAGAGTGCTGAACAAACATAATTTTCTTAATATATAACTGCAAGAAGAAAGTACAAGTAGATATTTTGATAAGCAGAATAACAACTTGAACCCCAAAATTAATTTTGATTTTACAAGTCCGTTGGAGTTGACCGTGAACTGAAAACTGTATTGATATGCATGTGTTAGCACTGACAGATTAAAGCCACATAGAAAGTTCTGTAGCAGTGGTACTTGTGTGCACTTAAGATGTTTGATTATTTGGTAGAAGGGAAACCACCCAAGTGGGGCACCTTGCCACATAAGCCACAACTTGCCTAAAGTCACTCCTTCAGGAAATTCATCTTGAAGATCAAAAAGTTCCCCAAAAGCATGTAAAAACTCCAAAACCATCAGAGCATCACCAAAGATCTCAGGAGGAAGTCGCGTCTTCACTGGCATTGGAATGGGAAGTTCCTGCAAACCAAATGGGACCACTTAATACAGTATTTGGTTTGTGCAAAGTACACAAGTCATTAAAACCAAAGAGACTATTATTCAAGGAATGTATTTGTTGAGTTTCTCTGCATTTTCCTAAAACAAGTCCCACAGGACACATGACCAGTTATCATGGTAACACTGGTGACAGTACTGACTTTGGAAACCGAAGAGCATACAACTTGAATGTAAAATTTTTGAGAAACTCATGTCCATGAAGTTTTCATCTTTATTAAATGAAGTTAATCCCACTACAAGTTAAAAACACTGGCTGTCAAGCTTTTTCCTTTATACCTGTATTATTTCACAAGAGTTTTGAATTTCAGCTTCCTGAACTGTCTGGACAAGCAAAAATAAACATACTCTTAAAAGTTACTTATGATTGCTTGCAAAGACAAGCAAACCAAAACCCTAACATGTTCACATAAAACACACCCTTCTAATACTAGGATATGCAAGATCATGTCTAACAACTGTGTGTTCTGGTACTGGGTTTTTTGCATTTGTAAGGCATTTATGATAGCTGAAGACATTAAAGGGAGCTGATGTAACCATATAACAAGACCACTTAACAGAGACACCACCTCCAAATCACAGATTACAGTGCCTAACATCAAGTTCGATTTTGAAATTGCTACCTTCATGTAATCCTTCAAGACTTGTCTTCATTTACTGTTTCTTAGCACACATAATTGAATAATTTTCAGAATGATGTCTCTTTTCCACAAATGTGATAGTTCACAAATATTAAAAAGAAGAAAGCCGAATACTGTGCTTCAAAAGAACACAGTAAGATATTTCATAAATTTCCAGAGACAGGAATCTTTTTAAAAGCAGTCCCCACAAAATTCATCTTTATTTGTATTCTTGTCAATTCACAGAATCACAAAATAACAGGCTATTTTGAGTTGTAAGGGAACCACAAGGACCTCCAATTCCAACTCCTGGCCCTGCACAGAACCATCCATGTGTACCATCCTGGGCCTGAGAGCATTGTCCAAATGGTTCTTGAACTCCATCAGACTTGGTGCTTTGACCACTTCCCTTGGAAGCCTCTTCCAGCGCCCAACCACCCTCTGGGTGAAGAAGTTTTTTCTGATATCCAACTTACCCCTCCCCTGGCACAGCTTCAGGCCATTGCCTTGGATCCTGTCACTGTCACCATAGACAAGACATCAGTGCCTGCCCCTCCTCCTCCCGTCACAAGGATGTTGTAGACTGTGATGAGGTGTCCCCTCAGTCTCCTCCAGGCCGAACAGACCAAGTGATCTCAGCCACTCCTCATACTGCTTCTCCTCCAGGCCCTTCACCATCCTTTTTTCCCTCCTTTGAACACTAATAGCTTACTATCTTTCTTGTATTGCAGTGCTCAAAAATTCACACAGTACTCCAGGTGAGGCTGCACCAGGCACAGAGTGGGGCAAGTAGAGCAGCAGAGTCTCAGTGTAGTGATGACACTGCTTTTCCACCCCTACTTTTTCTTTCCAGTAGAAATACAGCAGCACTGTTTTCACAGCTTGCTCTCCTTTCAGCAATGGCCTTCTTCCCTTTCTACATAGCTAGGAGTTTTCACTCCCATCTTCAATGGCCATACAGCTCTCCTTGCAAGTACGTTCAGCTCTCATATTCCTCCCAATCAGCGCTTTCACTTGAATTCATTTAACACTCTCCTTTATTTCCACTTGCCCTCCTTGCACTTGTTGTGATTCCCTGGGTACCTCAAACTCTCATCCTTGTGTTTCTGACTATTTGTCCCCTTTTACTATCCCCTGCCAAAATGTATCCAAATAAAGCTTGTATAAAAGTGTAATACTAGAAAATCTTCTGTTACGTACAGCGACACTATACTCTTGTGTGAAACTGAAGTTCATTGAGAAGCAAATTCTTGTTACATTCTACAGGTTTCCAGTATCATGATGAAAGATGCTCATTAAACATGATATATATAGTATATTATAGTATATATAATATATTGCTACAGTTTAAATCAAAACAATGCCACAGGAAGTTACAAGCCAATGTCTTTTCTAACTTTTGCAGCCAAAAATTTAGTTTTTCATTACTCAAATCTTTCATGTAACTCATGTTTTTGTAAGTGACCTCATTTTGTATACTTCACAGAAAAATCAGGTATACTCAATACCCTCCACTCAGTAATGCCAGCACATTGAACATACTCCATTGTAGACTGAGCACAGCCTGTAAAGCTTTTCTGGAGGTTGAAAATCCAGATGATCCCATTAGCATTGCCACTGGGAAATATGTATTACACACTGCTGGTGACTCACAGCCTCTAGAATTCCAATCAGATCTAGATTTGCCTCTGCATTAGGGAATCTAATCCATCTGGGGACCCTGCAAACCACAATATTCAGCTGTTCCAAATTCAATCATACCTTAAGGTCATCACACTCCATATCTTCTCTAGGCTTACTCCACTGTTTCAGGTATTCCACATATTTTCTTTTTTCCTCACGCAGCTTCTCTCTTTCCTGAAAAAAACAGTCACAATCTTATATAAATATTGTTACATGGCCTTACTGCAATTTCTAAAACTGCACCACTTACTATTCAATCACACTGAACAGTAAAACATCACATTTAGTTAGAATGGAGTAATCGATTCATTTTTATTTTGTATAAAATTATACTGGCAAAAATATTTAAATGAAGTGATACGTTGTTGGATTAGCTGTTGCTTTTGTTGGGGGGGTGTTTTGGGTTTTGTTTTCTTTTTAATGGAAGTGACTAAAGAAAATATATCAAAAATTAGACAGCATTTATGAAAGTTGCCTCAAAAAAGACCATCAAAATAAGATAACGAATGTTGCTGTGGTAAAATATAGCAGAATCTATAATTTCTTCATATTCAAGTTGACAAAAGTTATTTAGCGATTTACATCCAAAGAGAATCCACACAGAAACCCACAACCATTAGATATGCTGTCAATCTGATGCAGAACAGATTCTTCAAAGAGAAGACAACCATCAAATTAAATAGTTTTATGCATTATTGGCAAAAAAACCCCCAAACCTACCACATTACTTCAGAAGTAAATTCAAATTCAAAATCAATTTTCGGTAAAGTAAAACTACAGAGAATGTTAACCAGAAATACAACCCATCATCAAATCTTGTAACTGCCTATTCTTCTAAAGTGCATTTCTAGAAACTGAAAATGATTAATGGAAAATAACTTTAAACAGAGACTAAGAAACAAAGAAACTAGAAAGCCATTATACTGTTTCTGTATGAAACACATATACTTCAAAAGCATTACTTTTTCCTTTTCTATTTTGAGTCTTTCTTTCTCTTCTTTCTTTTTCATCCTTTCTTCTTCCACAATTTTCTTTAATTCTTCTCTCTTCTTTTCCTTATCTTCTTTCTCCTTTTTCCTAGCTTCTATAGCATTTGCCTTCTCTTGTTTTAATTTAGCTTTTTCAAAAGCTATAAAGGAAAACAACAAACCTAAGTTATTTTTTCTTTTGTAAAATGTTAGTTTTAACTAATAGACTGGGTTTTTATAATTACCATATGAAAAAGATATGGTTATGAAGACTGAATTATTTCCACACCAACCATAAATTCAAACACTTGGAAGTTCTTTACAGAATCAGAGTTTCAAGACTATATATCAGACATGTTTTACGAGGTTGTCAGCAGGTAATAAAGTTAAATATATCTGGTTTTATGAGTATACAGAAGGTTATTACTTGTTTATTGGTTTCTATCAATTGACATATGATGATGAGAACTGATTCCAACATATAATTACAGCAACATATTTAGTAATGACTGGTTAATAAGAGCATGTCACAACCAGGTGTGGCACACAACCATGAAGTATCTGTGATAGTAAAAACCTTTAAATAAGTGATCTTTAAATATTTAGTTCCTACTGAATACATTCGAAACCTATGAAGTATTTCAGTGTGTTTTGTTCAAATTTTACTTCAGTTACACAGTTTAAGTTGAACTTTAAATGATAATAAATGCTACTGCCTAAAGAGATGCAGATTTCTTTGCAGACGTGTAGAAGAACAGGATACAAATTTCCACTTTCTGTGGACAGACAGTGCCCATCAGCTCACACACAGGCTAACAAATAAAAGGGGGCCTTACTGTTTTAACTGAACAAACAGGAAAGCTAGAATCATATGTGAATGAAATGAAAAAAGATCCTTATTCTTATCAAGTGGATAGTACTAACAAGAAGAACTTTTATTATATTTTCCTATAACATTCTGAAAATGGGCTAGGTTCCTTCTACAGATAGCTACTGCACATACCAGCAATGTATGCATTTGGCTAACAAATGCAGTGAAGCTGATCCTCGAGGTCTTCAACACACTGAGAAGGTTAATTTTTCAAGGTACTTGGTGTTTTGATACCTTTTCACATTGTGAAAATGTGTCTTAACTACCCTTGTAGAAGCTGCAGTTTCTGTCCACGCAAGAGAGGAAGCAGCTTTGATGCTGATCAGCTGTTACCTCTCTCTGTGCTGTCATTCCCAGCACATGAACAAATAGATGCTTGTTGTGCAAGAACGTGGACATACAAGTTTAATAGAACACATGAAATTCTAGTGACCCCATCTCCTGTAAAGGAAAGGCCCAAAGCAGTGTCAGACAACTCTGCTGTTATTTAAGCAGATGTTGGACTAGGTAATTTCTCAATATCCTTGCCATCTTAAAAAATTCTGTCTTCAAGAAGATGAAAGGCTGCAACCAGAAGTTCACTAAAATACTTCCACAGATGAAAGCCTTTCCTTAGGAAGGACAATCATTACAATCCAGAAGAATATCTCCTTGTCTGACCTTTGTCCTCAAGAAGACATACCAATTTATCTAGTTAAACCCAAACTAAAGGCATATGGCCCCTTACTTCATTTGAAATAAAATTTAAATTGATCAGGAACAGGTTAAAACTAAGCCAAAATAATTCAGTCAGTCCAAACTAAAAACCTCTGAATCTTTTAAACCAAAGAAATTCAGAATATATTTCAGTTCTTTTGAATTTTGAGATTGTTGTATGAGGAAAATGCATTAATGGAAAAACTAACAGATTTGTGTTAGACATTTGTGCTTTGATATACCTTCAGCTGGTAAAATTAACACATGACTTCACCATCCAAGCTTCTACAAAAAATTATTTAGCTCTTTATTTATCTGAGAGAGAAATCAACACAGTTGGACCACAAGCTTCCTACATTTCCCCAATTTAGTCAACTAACATGGAAAAAAAAATAAAACCAAGAAACAAGCATGCTAACTATTGAAAGGAGCACTTGGCCATAGTGATGTCGCAGCACACTCTTAATACATTCTCTCTCTGAAAGGTACAACCCCAAAAATACTCTTAATTATGGCCTGCTCTCAAATCTGCAAAAACTGGTTCTACTGGTGATATGAGTAAACTTCAACTTACCTATGGCCTGCACATCTTCTTTTTGCTTCTGGAACCTTGCCCTTTCCCTTGATACTTTACTTTTGTTTCCTGGGGTGTTTTGTTTAGGTTTAATATTGTCCTCCTGATAGAGAATTTGGAGGTGGAGAGGAAAACAAAGAGCATAATAACTACAGTGAAATGACCAGCAAAAGATATTCCCAATTTTTCAGCTGTTCTCTAGAACACAATGAAGTAGTATAGTGACTAACAGTCTCAGTGTTTAAACACAGGCAAGTGACATAATTTTATCTGAGTCTCCAAATTAAAGCTTTTTAGTAAATTATTTATTAATCCCAGAATGGACAAGTACTCTGTCATCACAACACACTGAGAAACTAGTTTCTTGATAGGATCCCAGAAATAATAACAAAAATAAGAAGACAACATATCAATTATGATCCCTTTTATCAGTTTAACTATAAAGCAATTACTTTAAGAGCAATTGTGGAATATATCCCAATTGCCCTCAAAATAAAAAAAACACAATGTCAATCCTGTATTTCATATGATCTGAAAACTCAGAAAAATAGAAGAACTTCATAGACTATGCTGATGTGTCTTCATCTGGGATTAAAAATGTTATTACTTACAAGACTTGCAGATGCCCTCTTTGGAGGTCGCCCTCGCCGTCTGCTTGCAGGACTGAAGATAAACGTGGGTGGTTCATCAGGAAAGAAATAGGAGAAGTTTTGTTCTGCTAGATTATATTTTTCAATTGATGTTGCCTTAGTAAGAAAGATGAAAATAGATATTCATAGTGAAATTCTTACCTTTTTATAAATATAAGCTAAATAATCTAAATATAAGCAAATTAATCAATCATTAATTCACAAAAGAAGACAATAAGAGTAACCATATCTGCAACTGCTTAACTGAGGATAAGAAATAAAGCTCTGAAATAGCATAAGTGAAGAGTTAATCTACCAAGTGGATAATGATAATAATGTATGCAGCACACATCTGAAACTAGAATTTGGCTTTATTTGGTAAGATGTTGTTTCTTTATATGCCTTTTAGCAAACACAGCTCATCAGTGTCTTCCTAGCATGTTAATGAAATATGTCAAGAATAAATTTTGGCAGATAAAAGCAGAAACTTAACTTATTGAAGAGTTACATAATTCTCTATTACACAGATACTTATTTCTGGAGGAAGATTTTTCCAAATTGTCAAAGTTTCTTTTCGAGTCTACTTTCTCAAGCTGATGACTTGAGGAAATCTGCCCTTATTGGACAATACAGATGAGGATACAAAGGAGATATTCCAAATAGGACATGTTCACATAACTGAAATGCAAGGCAATCAGCAAGAAGACACTCCACAGAAAGCCCAAATAAAGACAGGAAGACAAATACACATACATAGAATATAACAATTTTCCTGAGGCTCCAGAAAGCATCACTCATAGATCACCAGTCCTTAATGTGGCACAGTGAGCTGGGTCAAAATGACCACTAACAAGCCCAAGGGACGGGGTGGTTTATCCCTTTCAGCTCTATTTTCTTCTATTTCCATTTCTTTAGAAGAGACACACTATTGGAGTTACAAATTTATTTAGAAATTCATTGCCTTTATTATTTTCCACAACTTTCAAAGGCAAGACTCTCACTGACTCTCACCTCTCTGAGCCCTTTTGTGCAGAATGAGCAGTTACACAGCTGTATGAAAAAATATCAGACATAATAAAAACCCCTCCTACTTTCTAAAAACAAGAAGATAGCAAGGATTTCAGAGTCAAGGCTGCAATACACAGTGAAGGAGTCCAGGATCTCTTGTGGTACAGCAAGCAAGGCAAGGGAAAATGCTGCCTTGTGGGAAAAGCTGCTCAATTTCTCAGTCACCTGATGCCCAACTAAGATGTGAACTTTAGACTGAATTGTTCTAAGTATCACCATATATCTAAGATTACAAATACACGCACAGTCAAAATCCAAGGCCTTATCAAAAACCCATTCCAGCCACCTAAACGCTGGTACATGTCTCACTGAAGATCTAGAGACTGAATTCAATCTATTACAAAACATCTTCCAGCTAACACAATTAGAACAGAATAATATTGGTTTACTGTACCAACACAAACAGTTCATTTTTATTTGACTTAGAAATACCAGCTGCATACCTTGAAGAATGAAAACAATTCATGTGCTAGACTAATCAAAAGTGTATTACACTTGCAAAAAGCTGAATTTGATGTAGTATTTAAAAGGAGCTCTGAGCAGCTAGTAGAGAAGAGCAAAAATATACTAAATAGTGTCAATATTCTATCCATAAATTATTTCTTCTTGCTTACCTTAGCTTTAATTACTCCATCATGTGGTTCACAGTGCTGTTTCAGAAAAAGTTTAAGTCTATCACGAGAAAAGAGATGTTTCCTCCGGCTGTATTAGGAAAGAAAGGTAGTATTGTCAACTAACATCTTTAATTAGTATTTAAGTACAGCCAAAAGTATGTGCAAGAATACATGTGATAGACCATATGGTTGATCTTTTTCTTATTTTCTTAATTATAAATAACACCCTTACTACTGTAATTAACAATCATTCTTTGAAAGCCCAACTGAATTAAAATTTTCCTTATGAATAAAACAAAACACAAGTAGTACATAAACAGTTGGTTTATGCATCTGCAATTTTTATTTTGAAGATTCTGTTATGTCTTCTTTTATAAACACCTTTTTGATCCATGGTAGGTCCTCCAAATACTTCTTAAAATTCCTAAATAAAACTCAAATCTGATTGTGTCAGAAGAGAGGGAGGACAAACAAACAAACAGGGACAGCAGGAAAGCAGCATTCACATCTCTCAAGCAGAGAGGCAAGCCAACAAGTGACAAGGTGAATTCACACACTTCTCAGTCAAGCTATGCCACTTCTTTCTACAGGACAGTGTGCACTCTGCTGGCTCCTGGCATTCCAGGGAACCTGCATTACTTCATGGGAAGGAAAAGGCTTCACTACACAGGAGCAGTTAATGGAAAAAGAAATCCTGATTTGTGCTGGAACTAAATTACTTGTAATCACACAAACTGAAGTTTGTTTACAGCGTCCAGTTTATATAAAGTTTTGATGCACAATCTACTCTAAACATATATTTTAACTAAATTTGAGACAAATTTGCTATTTAAGAAGCAAAATCTCTACGCCTTTCCATTTTAAATCAATCTGATTGCCAGTGTCTGCTCCAACATTTCAAACCAGCAAAGCTACCACAGTGCTCACAACACCAATAGTTCATTATTATTGTTAGTAGAGTTCTCACACTCTTTTCCACCTACTCCATCAATCACAACAGTAGCCAAGGTATCAGAAGTCACAGTGTTGCAAAATGTGGAATTTAAAAAATTTTCTTAAGAAAGGATATTCTTTGATGTTTGATCTTCGTATACTTTCAAGCCTAACCAACACAAATGAAAATTTACTGCATGAAACAGAGAGTTTGGTTGTTAGCTACTATATAAGTGATGTCCAGGCGTTAGAAAAATTAATTATTTGTTGGTACAATTGCCCTGTTAAGGTTTAGGGCTGGATATGCTTTAGTGGTCTGAGACCACTGAAGAGGGGAGGTTAACAAAGCTTGGGAATAAGAATGTCCACTGACAGTGGACACAAAGAATGCAGAATTTAGGGGTCACAAAGACATCTAGCAGAATTCCCAAGGTAAGAAAACTCAACCAAGCAACTGTACCGAACCAGCTCCAACTGGGTAAAAGGTAATTCTGCAGATGGAAATCTGTGGCCACTGACTCAGGACCACTGACACAAGAAACTCATTGACTCAAAAGAGAAAGACTAAGCACGTAGACTAATTACCATAAGATGCAGTAATTAATCAATTAATTGGAATCATTAACCAAGAGAAAATATAATAGTAATTAGTAAGAGAACTTATGTAACTTGTAGCCGGTGAACACTCATTCTTTTGCTTACTAAAATGCACTTGATTTATGGAATACCACTGATCACCTAGGCTTGTGCATCCCTGAAATAAATAACCTCTGTCTCTCTTGAGTGTGTGATTATTGGCTTGTTGCACACTGGATAACTAATCCAATTTTTGCAGACAACAACAGCAGGTCTCATCTGTGTGCCAATGAAAGCAGAGACTTGCAAGGAGTTGGTACCTGTGTTAATGCTAGCAAAGCTTGGAATCTTTGATACAGAAGGTCTGTATTTTTTTCCAGTGCTTTTAATTAACAGCTCTAACATTGTTTTAAAATGTCATTTTATATCAAAAACATCTTACACAATTCACAGTTACAAAGTACAATTTTAACTTTCACATACTAATTTTTACCTTAGTTGAGATGCTTTAACAATAACAGCTTCATATAGGTGTTTTTTAATAGGTTGGACTTTGTATTTGAACAAAGAAGGATCAATTATGGCTTTCTTCTCCCTAGGAAAAAAAAATTTAAAAATTAAAAGTTTACATTCACATATCATCAACCTCATATTTTACGCATTTAATATATTTATATGCCTATACAATGGACCTCTTGAAAATACCCAGCCTGTAACTTCCACCAGTACCAAAGAGGGCCTATTAATTTATGCCAACTTTTCTGCTACTGTTTTTAAATCTGCATTAAAACCAGTTTCTGCAAGGAACAGGAACAACAATGAGGGATGTTTTCTTAGCAAGGAAATGGAAGATAAGAAGGGAAGGAAGAAAAAGAGAAAAGTAATGATACATCCCTACACTTCAGAAAATTGTCTCCTTAATACTATCAGTACTCATGATGGCAACAGGAAGACAGGAAAAAGGAGAAAAGGATGATGAGAAAGAAGTCCGAAAGATAGAAATAAATAAAATGAATAAACCCCGTAGCCCTTGATCTACCAACTGCAAAACAAATAAAAACCACCTAAAATATTTTTCCAATATAGTACTTTCAGAAAAAAAACCACCAAACCAGACACTTTACCAACAGCATAAAATAGCAGAAAGCAACAGAAATCATAAGGCAACATATCTACACTTCAAAATAAATGCTTATCAGGTTACATGCTTTATTAGCCAAAGTGCATTTCCCTTCTACAGGTACTGCTACAGAGACCTAGATGTTTTCCCCCCTCATGGAAAATATTTCTTCAGGTTTAACAGAACATTGTTTTGTTACACCTCTTCCTAGGTGGATAACACCCAGGTCTGGTGTGCTACCAAAATTCACTCCTTTACAAGAAAGAGGGGTTTTGCCACAGACAATATCTTCAAGAAGAGTAGTATTTATGAACAGACTTCACGAACAGAGCTAAACTAATAAGACTTTATTTAAATAATGTTGCATTTTGGCATTAAACAACAGAACTAACTTCTCCTGAGGTGACAATTTGTAATCAAGACTTGTACTGCTTTATCAGAAAGAATTCAGTCATCATCTTATCAAGAAGGAAAGTTGAAGCAGCTATGTAGATGAACTAAAACTATGCATTTCATCATTGTGAGTCCTTCCAGCATTTACAAAATGCTTTCAGATGGAGTTTGACAAAATAAACCAGTACATCACTTGCTGTTCTTTAGCCTTGTGGAAAACATGCACAAGATATTGAGAACTGTACTTTGCAATGCTACTGAAAATAAAATTTGCTACAATTCTTGCTTTTCCCCACTAACTCTGTGAAAGAGAAATACAAGAAATGTTAACAGTCCAATGTCTAATACATACATTAATTAATACAGATTAAATGAAACAGTAGTCATTCACTATAGTGTCATTTCAGACGAAATGAATTTGCAAAGTTCTCAAGGAAAATATTTTATAATGGCTAAGTTATCAGCATAGTTAATAATAAATGGATTGACAAAAAAAAGACAGACTTGGAAACAGCAACACATCTACTAGACCTACAGGTAAATGCTGTGATATGCATGCAGTATCTTGCATGATACTGCATGCACATCACAGCTGAAGTCTAAAGTTGAGTCACTCAGATCAAACACAGTTTAAGAAACATAACAGAAAAAAAGCCCACCCAGCTATTCACATTAGCAAAACAGAGATCAACTGTAATCCAGTATATCCACTGGCAAGATTTTAACATCTCTACATATGCTTGTTAAAAGGGCCTTCATATTCTGTCATATCACGACTTGGTCTTCCATGACCATCTTCAGTCTCAAAGCTGAAGTAATGAAGGCTGTCCCCAGGAATTTTTGGATAGTATGAAAGACAAACTCGCACCTCATCACACACCACTACCTTTCCAGGCCTTTGGTCTAGTAAGCTGAAGAATGGCCCAAACAGATAATGTTCAGATACAAAATAAAAGGCATCAGAGTACCAATATTAAACCAAAAGTATATCAGCTTATTTATACATTTTGAATAGATTCTAAGCTTCAATACTGTCTGCAATCAAATTCAGGACCCAAAGAATAATCAAATTTTCAACTCTTTATCATTAATTTTTTCTTCTTAGTTTGTGTAAATCTTTCTCAACTTCAGTGGATCATATATAATAGCCCAAATGTAATTTCAAAACACAGTACATTTTTTCTGTTCAGTTTCTGAGTTTCCAGTTATTATCCCAAAAAGTAAATATATTCCTGATATCCTCCTCCAATTTAGAGCAAAAAATTTTGCTTAGTACAAAATAGCAAGAAAAGGTCATTCAATACACAAAGAAAACTTTAAAAATTACATGGATTATCGAGCAGCTTTAGCATAAAACTGATATTATTTTTGGTTATATTTTATTTTGTAAAGCATTATATAAAAACACATTAGAGTTAGATCCATTTCACAGCAGAGATCCCTTACAAAAAATCTCCACAGCACAGCTCTGACACACAACCAAATCCAGAGGAAAACTACAGACTGTTTTGTAATTTAGTAGGTAAAAACTGCAACTGACTCACCCATATTACACTAGTTTCTACTGCACTCAAGTGAATGTGGTTAGCACTTGTGTCAGAATCTTGCATTGTTAATAAGGTTATACTGAACCACTGACAGGTAATAATCTGATCAAGCCTTCAATTACTTTGGCATGGTGACCACACGACCTGAACATAAATGTCTTCTTATACTACAGCTCTGCTACGTTCTGACAGCACAGTACTGAAGGAGCAGTACCAAGTAACCTGCGAGACCTTAGAACCATAGAATTGTTAATGTTGGAAAAGGGCTCTGAGTCCAACTACCAACCTGGCACCACCGTGCCCATCACTATCACATTTTCAAGTGCCACATCCACACGGCCTTCTGAACAATTCCAGGGATGGCATGACATCCCTGGGCAGCCTATTCCAATGCCTGATGTTTTAGTGGAGAAATTTTTCCTATTATCCAATATAAACCTTCCCTGGCACAATTTGAGGCCACTTCCTCTCATCCTGTCACTTGCTACCTGGAAGAAGAGACCAACCTCCACCTCACTACACCCTTGTTACAGGTGGTTGTAGGGAGTGCTAAGGTCTCTCCTGAGCCTCCTTTTCTCCAGGCTCAACAAGCCCTGCTCTTTCAACCTTATCCTTCTGAATTACCTTGTCCAGGACACCTATCTACACCATCTGGTCTGAGTCTTGCCACAGCTACCTGTATCTTACCGTATTTAACAGAAATAGAAAAATTGCACCGAAAAATACTGAGAGTTGGAGGATCCAGAATGCTGTCCTGAAATGACTGCTGCCTCACTTTTCCAGAAAAAGGCAATGGCTTTTCTTCTTCTCTTTGACTAAATTTGAGAATGGAAAAAAAGTCCCTTAAGAATGCTAGCTAAATAACACAATCATTTATGGTCTCGTCATGCTCCAGTGCAAGCCTTACACAGAGGTAACCTGTCAGTAAACTGATCCCCATAGCAAGGCTGCCTCTGCACATCTTTGAAGGTTGCCACTGACAAAGAACTCTGTACTGAGCAATAACAACAACTGCCCATTTGGAATTGCAAATATTTTCTGTACTTAAATAAAATTTCAACAACTAAACAGAGCAACCTGAAGACTGTTAAGAACAACATTCTAGGGACAAGACAACAGTACTTTGCAACAAAATTCTGACTTTTAAGTTTTTGGTGCAGATTTTAAGGTGCCTTAGATCCAAGTACTTTGGTCTTTCCTTATAATATAAATAGGACTACCCATCATCATTATTCTTGGATTCAAGCGATGGAGGAATGAGAGAGGAAGAAAGGAAAGATAAGAATTAAAGATGAAGAAAGATTTACTGTACTGAAGATATTATACAGCTTTAATGACAAGCTATGTCCACATTTTGACATATCCAGTTCATAATTTTTTCTCCAAATAAAGTTTAAAAACTCATTTGAAGATGGTAAAAGGCCTGGATGGTAAGGTTCCACTGACATTATTTCCAAAAACTGTTACCTCTTATATCCCAAAATTTGCAGAAACAATTAGCCCTTCCTCAAAATTAATCTTAAATTCAAACTGAACAAACACCCAAATTTACTGCCATAAACCAGCCAGCAAACCAATAATATTTTTTTCTACTATTCTGATGATGCTTGATGATTCACACTACTCATAGCCCTGGCAAAAGGAATGACATGAATAATTAAGTTGCAGCTCAACTGTATGCATTTGGCAGCAAAAGCCCCTCAAACCTCCAGGCTGTTACCGAGTGCTAAAGCCAACACAAGAGTTCAACCTTACCTCTAAAAGTCTAGCAGTTTAAGGTGTGAATACTGCTATTCCATGTGACCACTATCCTATGGTACCAGAGGCTCCCAGGCCAGGGCATAGTAGAAATGTTTTAAGAACTCAGAAGATTGCTACCTTTTGCTATGTAACCCAGGCCTTAGAAAGCAGCCTGTTTTTCTGAGAGAAAGTAAGAGCATCATAGCCTCTTTCCTCCTGCACCACCCCAACTTTTAATGAAGAACAACAGAAAGGGTCAACAGGAACATTTGTAGAGACTACACAGCTATTTCTGCCCCACACAGACAGGAGGAGTAGGGTCACAAAAAGGCTGGGATCTCTAATGACATCTATTTTCAGTTAAGATTCTCTAGCCTTATAGATTCTTTAGGAAAAATATTTGCAGATGGCCCATCAATCTGTGCTGTGCTCCCCTCCCCCTCCCTCACAAACACCCTGAGCATCTGCTGTACCATTGTTTAACAGCACTGCAGCTTTGCACAACGGCTGGGTCTCAAAACCTGGAGATTTGTGTGCAGGCTGAGGCAGAACTGTCCTGCACATATCAACTTGACATTGGTCCCAAGGTGACTAACATCCACACTCTCCACATGCAAGTCTCTCCATAAACAGCAAAATATAGTCTCTGAAAGATTAGGGCTGCAAAACAATGTCAGTCAGTTCAGTGGGATTTCATTGTTATGAGCAATGGTATAAAGAGTCTTATATGCCAGCATACAAAAATTCACAATGCTTTACTTACAGATAGGTTTTACACATACTGCAAATAATACTCTTCAAGTCTGCATATACCCAGAATATATCTAGAAAATGACTTACTACAGTCTCACATTTGTTATAAACAGACTCACTTAAAATTTACAGTAAGCATTTTAAAGACACAAGAGGTTTGCAATTTAACTTGCAGCATAAATGTTAGATATGTCACAGAACACTGCTTCAAAAGCCTGTATATTCTCACAAGAACTCCCCTTCTAAGAGAAAGAAACTATTTTCCCTCCCTTCTCTGCACTGTCAAAATAACGAATCCGCTTGGGAGAACCATAGACTGACTGGGAGTACAAGACTTAGTCTTACCACCAGCTCTGCATGCATGGAAGTGACAGCACTATAATGGATCAGTCCTACAGTCAGCTTCGTGCACACTTGCCTAATTCCAAGAATAAGCTCCTTTCAAATGCCACATGCCTTTTGGAATACTGAAAATGCATTTCTTTTTCCAAATACATAGGACATCTTCATTAACAACTTAGACACTGCCTTCAAGAGACAGCAAAGAAATTTAAAAATTATTTATCTCAGGTAATTTTAAGAAAATAACATAGGATAAATAATTTTTAAATTTGGTTAAGAACCAAGTGCGGAGCTCCACCCTAGTTATTCTAGGCATGTCAGGACATGACTTCATCATAAAGCAATCAGCAAGATTAACTTCTGCATCCATGTGACATCTTCATGTCAATACAGTTCACGCAAAGTCTGTATGTTGCTAGATCCTAGATTAGGGCCCACTTCAAACACTCCTCTTTCATCACCATGCCTATGAAGCACAGAAGTCTTTCTTCTCGTTATACTGCTAGGATAGGCTCAGTTACTGCTCAGTAAAGGGACACTCCAATACAATAAACAACACAGTTACAGCCAAGAAGCTCTCCTATTCAATGCTATTAAGCTACTCCAGCCCATAGGAAGTTCCTCAAGACACATGGTTTCACTGCACCTAACATCCTAACCAAATCCATCAAACACAATGATATATTTATGTGGACACATGTGCAATGAAGAAAGCTTGGTATGTTTTTGGTTTTTTGGACACAAACACAAGAAGTCTCTGGGAAGACTTTTCAGAAAGTTCCAGTAAAAGTGTGTCCTCCTGTCATACGGTAATCTCAACTCTGAGCCCCATGATGGAAGTGAAGTGATACCGACTGCAGAAATGCAGAACATGCTGCACTTTCTGCTACAACAGCACAGATTTCCCAGCACAGAGAACTACCAAGAGGTACACACAGCTCTTCCACCACGGCTCAGCAAAACCACTGTCTTTGCAAAGAGATAAACAATGATTATCCTGTATTCCACTTCTCATAATGCAGTTTTCTGGTGCGTTAGCATAACCGGCACCTCTGAAGGTTCAGCTTGTCACCTTCAGCTGTCTCAATGCTCACAATCCATACAGATCAAGTAATTTGTTTCAGTCAGACTCTGACACATCTGGCTTTAATCTCATTTCCACCCAGTCAGAATGACATACAGTAAAAGCATCATGTACCCATTTTGTGGAGAGCCATTGTGCGTTTCTGAGTCGTCACTGTCGCTGATGACAATGGTGTCCCCATCAGCACTGCTGGTGTGGCCATTCGCCAGTCCATTGTGATGGGCTGGAGCTATGACTTCCAAAACCTTACACTGCAACCTGCAATAAAACACAGACATTTATTAATGTCAAAAGTCTTTCACTAGTACAAGGAGCCTAAAATGGTAGCAGATATTATTTTAAGAATACACACATAACTGAACATTGTAGTGTCTACTAAGTAAGTAACTAAGAGCTTTCAACTGAAATACTAGGTAAAATATTTATTTCGTAAGTACCATCTAATAAATGCACAAATTCATCTGCTTACACGGCAATCAGCTTCACTTCTCAGGAAAACAAATCAAGTTACTTATGGTTATGAGGTTTTTTTGCAGTTCTCATTTAAGTAAAATAAAAAGTTAACTTAATGTGTTATTTTAAAACTCGACAACAAAACGTCTACGTTATTTTCATAGCAGAAAAGCAAACTATTTTGAGATCCCAAAGTATTTTTACTTGTAAGAGATCATCTTCTACTACTGTTGATGACCTAAATAAACAAGGCTGAAATGATCATTATGCATCTAATCTTAATAATGGCCCATTTATCTGCTGACACATATTAAGGCTCCATCTGGCATGCACACAATTGACAAAACAAGCCTATTCCTTTGCCATCCTGAATGCCAGTTATAAAAGGGAGAATTAACTACATATCAAAAAGTATAATTAATCAACACTTCATGCTGGGTAACTGTACTATAGCTGGTTCTTAACCACTAACTTCCACCCCTTTCTAGAATTCCATGGTTCCTATCATTTAGCTCAACATCCAAAAGCCTTGTCTGATTCATGAAAATTAACTGCTGTAGTCAGTGGATTTTGTCACATTCTACCACTAAAAGCTCAAAGCATGGAGGAAAAGAACACATAATAATTTTCTTCTCAGGGCACCAAGCAGTCCCACTTGAAATATGTAAAATGAAGAATACATGAAGTCCTGGACTTGAACCAGTGGTGTCACACTTAGGTTAAAAACAAATAAACCTCACAAAATCCATGACAAATTCTAAATGTTCTTCTATCTGAACTGAACATTGGCAAAAAGGAAGCAATGTCAAAATATTTCTTGAACACATCTTTCTGAAAGCCGACAGTACTACCCAAAACTTGCACACATGGAAAAGACTGGGGACTGAGAAAGGGAAAGAAAAGATGGTGGTACCCAGAGAAAATCCCAAAGAATTAAAATAATGTAATAACATTAAAATATCCTAGGTAGTATTCTTGTGACATTATCAAGGATCAGTAATGCAGTTAGACCGTGTAGCTGCTCTCTCCAACAGGAAGGGAGGTCCAGGATGCTCCAGCACATTATTAAAAAAATATGAAAATTTAATTCTAAAAAACCAACAAAACTATTAACATCCTTATATACTCCTAAAGACAACAATATGACCAGTGCTTACAGTATCCAAGGGGACACGACAGCTGCTTGCACGCAGAGGCAGCCCAAGCCCACTTTGACCTGCTGGCCATTGGCACACTGCCATTCCAATGCAGCCTATCTCGTTTCCAAAGCTGGCTGGTCTGGGGCTGGAAGACATGTCCTCCCAGACAGTGAAGACCAAGCTTATTAACTGTAAAGTCTAAATAGAGTCTGGATAAAGAACCAAGAACGTCCAAATATAGTAGAGGTAGAACCTGGTGATTGTTCACAAAGTTCAATCCAAGTCCAACAAGGCTTACTAAGGCCTGGTCCAGCACCAGACTCTGAGTCCTCTAAGAAAAGTCTATTATTAGTAACTTGGTTTTCCAATATTTGGAACATCACAGTTACCTCTTCATACTAAATAATATGGAACCAACTCCATGACAGAATGTGTATCATTAGGCTGGGTTTTTTAAAATCCAACAAAGATCATCTCCTAAAAAAGACTTCTTAGTAGAATTAGTTTTGTTTCAGATTATAAAATATATTTCCTAATAAGTCCAACTCAAATGAAGGCACACATTTAATTTCTAATGGAAAACCAGCGGAAGCTCCCG
Organism: Ploceus nigricollis; assembly: GCA_013399945.1. NCBI lineage: Eukaryota > Metazoa > Chordata > Aves > Passeriformes > Ploceidae > Ploceus > Ploceus nigricollis. The sequence continues at coordinate 303,303 of VXBC01006177.1, forward strand.
ACACGCTCCTACTGTTACCGCGCTCACCACTAGAGGGGGCGGCGCAGCCACGGCCACTGCGCCACCCGGGACGCCCACTGACAAAGAGGCTTCAGCGCACACACGCCCCAGGCCGTCCTCCTGCACAAAAACACTTCAATATTCGAGTTACCGAGGAGCTTTCCGACACTGATTTTACCTGCTCATCCATCGAGCAGCCCCGTAATTTACAGGGCATCACATCTCCTTATCTAAGAATGGAAATTACATATTCTGTACGCTTGATTCAATAAGCAGCAAAATCCCCAATACAGCTGCATTCCACTCCTGCCCCATTCCCCTTTATTTTTCAGCAGGAAGAATGACTAACAGATTAAGCTATCTCAGAAAGGAAGTGATACTCCATCTTCTATGCCATTCAAATCATTACCAGAAACCTTTGGGGAAGGAATCAAGTGAAACACACATTACCTGGCGCAATAAAAGCACAATCCTGTGCAATTTAATGCTTACTGATGGACAGGAGATTAAAGACAGTGATGCAACCATTCCTTCTGGCATTAAAGAAATAATCTATGAATGATTTTTTTTAGCCTGTAGTCAAGTAATGGCTAATAGCACCAATTCCCTGGACTAAGTGGCAAAAACACTGTTTCTAGTGCAAGTGGTCTGCTCTTCTCGATAACCTAATAATTCCCTGAGTTCACTCACTACAACTCTTATTTTATATTATAAGGCACATAAAACAACACAGCTGAAGGAAGACATTTAAATGAAGCATACTACTTGAATTACTTCCTAAAAAAGATACTTCAAGATCTTTACACAACTTATGTCAAACCATGCTCACTTGTTCCCCACAAAATAAGATTTGGGGGCAACTCAATCTAAAAAGACAGCAGCATCAACGTACATAAATATGTACCCTAAATATCCCCATCAGTCAGGAAGCACTTTCTTCAAATTACAATAAAGATTTCAGTCACACTGAGTGAATTCCAAAGGCTTTCAAAATAAATTGAGAATAGAACCATTAGGAACGTGCACACAACAGTCCCAGCAACTCCAGCTCAGACACTACTTAAAACAATTTTGCTTACCTATTTCTGCACTACACTTACCTACTTCTGTTATCAACAGTGGGGTCTTCTAGCTCATTGAAAGGATGGCCTCATGCTTACAGATCTATTTTTTGTTAGGCTCAGAAACTAAGATCTTTGAGGTCTCTTATGGTAAGGGCTCCAATAAATGCTTAGTTTATGGTTTTATCTTTATTATTTAAAAAAAAAACAAAACAACAAAGAACAATGCAGGAGTCCAAAGGTTTTCAACACAAAGCCAGAGTTTGGTATCACAAACAGAATTTATTTTTAAAACGTATCTTCCCTCTCAAATGAAGAAGTCTGAGAACTTCCATTGATTTCCAGAAATGTTGGGTAGGGCTGGTCAGCTGCACAAGCAAAAGAAGAGAACTAACTCCAACAATCCAAGGGCTAGGGACTACAGACTGTGGCACAGGACACTTTCTTGGGAAACCCAACTTAGTCTCCTTCTGCAGAAACTGTTCTGGGCTGTGCTTAGAAGAGCCTACAACAGAAAAGTTTGACCGAACCTTGTCACTCCCAGAACTCTAAGGAAGAAGCAGGTTGAAGGTATACAAAAGCAAACTGCACTTGCAGCCTAGGCTGCTGCTCCACAAGATGCAGAGATGACTTGATAGTTCCTGCCAAATGGGGAGATCTTCATTTGCCACTCCTCTTTCCAGCCACATACATGGTGCTTGCTTTTTGCAGCTCTGGCAATCACTTTCATTTATTAATTGTCATGAAACTGGATTCAACTACCTAACAAAACAACTAAACAAAAGAATATAAATTTTAAAAAAACACAAAAATCCCTAACCCAATGTGAAACGCTGGGTAAGCTTGTGTCATTATCACCTACTTTAAGCAGCTCACTGAAGGACTGTATGAGACCTAGGGCATATGCAAGATACAAACACTGATCACAGATAAACGCAGAGGAGGATGGAGAGCTGTCCCATCTACTCAAGAGGTGGGGGAAGAGGGGCTGCCATTGAAGACCAAGGCAAAGAAGTTTGGCAAAGAAGTTTTGATTACCTCAGCCTTCTACTCATCCATTGTTACCAGTTTTCCAGCACTGTTTATCAGGGGGTTACACCCTCTTTGACCTTCCTTTTCTGGTTAACCCATGTGTTAAAGTTCTTCCTGTTATTCTTTGCATCCCTTGAAAGGTTCAATTCCAGCTTTGCCTTGCTCTTCCCAGGTCACCTGTCACTCCTATTTTCAACTGTCTGTGTATTTGCTTCTTTCTTTGAACATCAGGTCCCTACTCAGCCAGGCCACTGTGCTATTTTCCAGCAGATATCAGGGTGGTTGAAGGCCCCAAGGACAAGAGTCTGTGAGTGTAATGGTTCCTGTAGTCAACAATAGCTCCTGACAAAGCAATAAGGCTTTGTCAATAGGCTCCCCTTGATCAGGGTGCCTGTAGCAGTCACCAACCACTTGCTTCCTCAGTGTCTGATTTTTACCCACAGGCTTTCAACCTGCTCATGGCTGTTCTTCAGAGACAACTCTTTACACTCAGTCCACCTCCTGATGCAGGGGACAACCCCTCTGCCTCTCTTCCTCCCATCTCTTCTGAACAGCCTCTAGCCGTCGATGGTCACAGTCCAGTCATAGGATTTGTTCCACTGTGTTTCAGTAATGGCAACAAGGTCATAGCTTTCTAGCAGCAAAGTGTTTTCCAACTACTGTATATTGCTGATGCTGTGTGCTTTGATGCAAAGGCACCCTCAGCTGGGCTGTCAGCTGTGTCACCTTCCTAGAGGAACACACCCCTGAATTCCTTAGAGATAATTCTCTGGTGGTTTCCCTTTTGGCTTATAATACCTTAGGAGTCCCTGGCTCATCTCCGTAAGACTGCACGTTCCATCATGGCTCACACATTTCCAAGTCAGTATAATATAGATGCACTTCAGCTGGGCTACTGATTTCACCCCCAACACTGGCAAGCTGCACCCAGGCTCATCTCTGTCAAGCCTGGTCTTATCCCCTTCCTCCTTCAAACCTTATTTTAAGCTTTCTCAATCATCCCTGCCAACTCATGGGCTTTTAGACAGGCAAACCCCACTTGTCTCCAGCAGGTCTGGTGCCATAGAAACTGTCCCATGATTGCAAAAGCCAAAACACCACTGATGGCCTTTAAGCCACATGTTGATCAGGTGAGTTCTCCTGCTCCTTTCAGCATTTTCCTCCCTGCTACCAAAGGGTTTGAGGAAAACACCACCTGTGCTCCTGTTCCTTCAATCTACTGCCCTGAAGTTCTTTTTGACTGCCAGAAGACTTCTGTCATCAACCTTGTCACTGCCAACCTGCACAACAACTAGAAGTGGGTAATAAACAGAGGGCTCAATTAGTCCAGGGAGTCTCCAGATAACATCTCTTACCCAGGTCCCAAGGACGCAGCAGACTTGGCTGTGGAATGGGTCCAGCTGGCATATGGGGCCCTCAGTTTCCCTGCAAAGGGAGTCACCTACAATCACCTTTCTTTCTTTCTTAACACCCAAAGTTGTGATCCATCTGGCTGACTGACTTGTTCTGGGCAAGCTCCAAGAAAAGAACTTCATCCCCACTATTATCTGCCTGACCCTGGTATTGCAGAGCTTCATACATATAGGTATAAGTGCCCTTCATACAAGGGCACTTGGAAAGCAAAGGGAGGTCGGGGGGGATTGTCCTATCTCCCTGGGCTGGGATCTGTTTCCATTCACCGTCCCCTTTTAGGTCCCCCCCTTCTGCCTGATGGTGAGAGGGTCAGGGTTTCTCTGACTCTTGCTAAGCTTCCATCCACTGCATATCTCTCAGGGACTGAAGGATGTGACTCTACCAGTCTGTTTTCTCTCACACTCCCTGATACTCCACAGCCTTTTCCCTTCCTCTTTAGAATGAAACAAACCAGAACAAATTCTTTCATTCATCTCAGCAATTCAAAGACACATACACAAGCTATTATGAGTTGCAAAACAGGCCAGGTACCTCCATGAGAAGTAGAAGAACACAATTTAAACAAGAGAAGAGAATCTGCACTCCACTATGTAACAGGCCAAAACCAATACAGGATACCAACTGAAAAACCTCGACCCTGCAATTACTGGCACTTTTGCTTCCCATTAAAGTTCTTCCCAAACGCCAAGCAGGCCTTTACAGCCAACCAAGGCTGGCATTAGAGAGGCTCTGAGAGGAGAGACCACTTCTCACAGCTCCTCAATTGAGCATTCTGCACACCAGCTTTTGATCTGGCTGGCACTAATTACTCTGACAGAAATAATAGTCTGGTATTTGGCTATGTCCCCATTTCAAGTCAAAAAAAACAAGATACCCTGAAGGCTCAGATGAGTTGTAAATGTGTCTCTTTATGCTTTATGATAAGCAGACAAAAACTATCCCTTGGATGGCACATGGCTGTTTCAAATCAGACAGTGGGGGAACATTGCAACACTTTGAAGCCAACTTTTAAAATAAAACCCACAATGATCAGTGAGTCAGAAGCAAATTCATTTTTTAAGACACACAAATGAAAGTCATGTTTTTCAAATGCCAAATTTAAAAAAGCACACTTTTTCAAACAGTATGTAAAGTTACTTGAATACAGAAACCCCCAGAAGAGTAATACAAAAAGCTGTAGTAGGAAGTGCTAAAAAGCACCAAAAAGCTACAGTGTCATTCTGTTTTGTCAGTTTTAGTAAGTTTTTAAGAAGCAAATGTCAAGTAAGAGCAGTCGCTCATATCCTCATCCTAACAGTTCTCATACACTTGAGAGTAATTAAAGAGGTAAAAGAGAGACAAGATCTGAAGGAATAAGTGACATCTTTTACTAAGCTAACTGATACTGTTTAATGCACACACAAAACAAAAGCACACAACAAGGAGACAAGTTTTATGCACATAATGGCTTCCTAAAGCACAGAAAGAGCTGCTGCTTTTGAATTTTAGCATCTTCATTTATCTGTCAAGTTACAGTTAAGATTGTATGTTTCAAAGAAACTAGTAAGAAACACGGTTTTTGCTCAGGAGAAGAGCAAGTACAGACTAGCTGTATCAGCTAGTCTGATACTCCTGCAGAATTAGGACTGTACTACACTGGTTTATGTACCATTTTGACTGCCCAGCCTTTGGTTCATAACATTGTACCGATTAAAAACAAGTAAGTAGTAAACCAAAACCGTTACCTTTGAATTTATAGTTATAAAATAGAGAGTGTGAGAATGAGAGCTAACACAGACTGGCAGTGCCAATTGTTCTAACAGCTGTTTAACAACCTATAAAAAAGGAGCTGCAGGTTCTTTCCCATATATCATCATCTCATATCTTCCACTAGTCAAATACAAATATATTTATTAGTCAACAAATTTACATTTACATCCCAAAGGATTTAAGGGCAGTGGAAAGTAAATTCCTTAAAAATGATTTTTCCAGGCCAGAAGTTGGTTGATCGTTAAACAGCTATTCTGAAAAAAATGCTTTATTTGCTTTATGAAAAGGTAAGCTGCTCTCCAGTACTATCAGAGATGCTGTTTCACAGACACCACGCTAGTCTTGATACTTTCTGAATTCAAACTCACCTTTCAAAATAAAGTAGTAAACTTCCTTTGTATATAGGAACTTATGTTTAAGCAGTACCACTAAAAAGCCACACAATTAGTAATTATAATTTAAATTCTCTGTAACTCATTAGTCTAAACATTAAAGACACTTTGTCACTTAATACCTAGTGGTCTTATTATATAGTAACTCATCCTAGCGCTCAGAGGACAACTACAAATATATATATAGATATAGACAGACAGATATAAGCAACTTGCCAGTTTGAATAAAAAAGTTGGAAAATTAACGATAACTTTATCTCTTGCAAGGATTATCTTCTATCATCCTAACTCCTTATCAGCTATAGTCTTGACCAGCAACATGTTTCCTGTGCCCCAGTTAAGACTTACAGAGATGAAAACAGTATGCAAATCCTTTAATTGGCCTAATGCAATGATTAATCCACTCCTAAATGAACACTCCTAAAGCACTGGGACACCAGTCAAACAATTGACAAGTTAAAAGAAGTTTGATCTCTGATTATCTGTTTCCTGCAGCCTGACAACTGTCAACATCAAATCATTCAAAGCAGAGAAAGGATCTTAACCTATTCAAATGTATGATCAGATGCAGCAATCTTCCTAACAGAACATCATCTACTACTTCTTTAAGTAGGCTCACTTTTAAAAGCATTCTGGTGTTGCATGCTCACAGACATCAGGCAAGTATTCTTTTGCAGTGGTGTCATCTAGTGGTCAAATTCAGTGGAAAAAAGATATTCCTTTCTGTATGATTTTCTTCCTTCTTACACACTGACCTTCAAGCAATCTATTTCAGTCTGTAAGTAGCTGACTTTTTAATTAAGTGTCATACTGACTGGTGAACAAGAATTGGTTGTGCCCCAACCTCCACATGGGGAAGGGAAGACATCACCACATAAGCTATTTTTAAGAGTGGGGGTAGAGTTGTCAGATCTCCTCACTGCTCAAGTCAGACCAAAAGCCTATAGTTTAATTAACTAATTATCAAACTGCTCACTTATATATCCTGATAAAGAAGGACATTACTTCTTGTGATAGCACCCAGACTCAGAATACTGACGATAAATCACAACAGGTTGTTTACATGGGCTTTAAATGTAGTTTTTCCTCCAACAAATTAAAGTAGTTGTAAAATCCAAAAAGCATGCTGCTGACTTCAAGCAGAAAAGAACAGGTCTTACTGCTGAGCAAGTTAGGCTGTTGAAGGGTTTTTTTTTTTACTATGTCTGAGGCATTAGCTGAGGTTATTATTTTCAAGTAGGCTTTCCATACCACATAGTTTCAGCTTTCAGGTAACTGTCTTCAGATGTCAAAATGTTGAAAATCAATTTCACAAGTTTCAAGTACCAAAAATAAAACACAGTACTAAGACAGCAACAAATGGACAGGTTACTGCAAGAGACACTATTCCTTGTGGAAAATCAAAAGACCAACAAGGACATGATCGGTCTTGAACTTCCAGTTCTGAATGTCAAACATAGGGAGCAACTCCAGTAATGTGATCACCATATTTCCTCTCCTTCAATAAGTGTGAGCTAAAACATTAGCTGCTTATTTTACATCTTAATTGACCATGGCTAACATGAAATATTGCTCTAATCCTCTCCCCAACAAAAAGTCAAATAATTCCATACCTTTTTCAATAAACTACTTTTCATAAACTGCAATGTGACATTCTAATGGACAATATTTACAGTGTCAACTGGTTTCAATTCTTTGACAATTTACAGTGTCAACTTAATCGAAAATTAAGTTTTCTCTTTTTATTCTATAATGTTTCTGACCAATATTTCAAACAGTAATTTTGTCTTTTGTGAAGGCAGTACTAGGAAAATGTTGTTACACAATTCCTACGTTTCTTTAACTGGAAGTCTGAGCACCTTGTGTTTGAAAGCATAGCACAGCTACCACTTTGGAGAAAAGTCAGCCTCAGTTCGGCCAGAAAAGTCAGACACATACAAGCCAAGAAACATGGCCATTTTTAATCAATACTTCACTTGAAAGGGTTAAAGAGCAAGCAGATTTATCTCCCTGTTGCTTCTAACAGATTACCAAAATGCACCCATAATTTTTAGAGACCATCTGAACAAGGCACATCATAGGACTAGGGGGGCTTTCTCTGCAATTTGTTTCTGGTTGACAACGGTTGTTGGAGACACCAGACATACCAAAACAAGAGGAGGACAGTATATCCCCAACTCTCCTGAGTTCCTCTTAGCAGACCTCAGTAACAAGGCAGAATTAGCCAAATTCAAAACTGAGCAACATAGCAAAAGACTAGAAACCAGAAGAGACGTAAGACCAGAAAAAGTAATGGAGCATTAGACACTGCAAAAAACAGAACACACAGGTTTCATACAATTGAAAAACCCAACATCTTCCTAGACTCTGAACAAAGCACTTGTCCTCTCTTTGCAAATCAGCTGTCATTTCCTGCAGTATTATAGACAACTTCAGATGCTCAAGGATAAAATCATTTATATTAAGCCAAAATGCTAAGCCTTCTAGTGTTTGGGTTCCCTAACACTTATTTTGTTCAAAATCTAGAAAGCTGCAATCTATTTTACAAGAATATTACACATGCAAAGACAGGAGTTATAAAATAAAATATCAATATTTAAATTTTTTGAGCATGCCTTGGTTACACATGCATTATGTAGTAGGCTTGGCATTAAATGATGCAGAGCTCAGAAAACCAAACAATCCTGCTGACATAACACGTGCAAAAAACTTCAAAAGCAGTGGAAGAATTTAGAACACCACAAAACAACTGGGTTTTCATGATCTGCCAAATTCTGTTGCTCTCATAGGACGCTATTACAATATAGATGGACTGTGGTAATTTTTTTCTAGAAAGGATCACAAAAACATAGCTGCAAATGACAAATGCATGCAAAGAACTCTGCTGAAAAGCCATATTATGTACAAGTAACGTGAGCTGGTACACTTAATCCCCAATGCAGTACTTCAAAATACAGGTCAAAGTCAACTGTTAATTGGCAGACAAATAACTACGCCTCACCTCCTCTCACTTTGTATTCTTTAATTATGTACCTCTGAGCATAAAAGTCCCTCCGCATTACCATGCTATTTGCAGCGTTTCCTGGATTTAGTATTAAAGGTTGGAACTAGCTACCTGCTATATCTTTGTCTAGAATATCAGTGGCATACTATCAGCTAAGGCAAGTTTTTTATTCTTCATTTTACACCAATTTATACTTATGTAGTTTAAAACATACAATCTCTAGCAGGCTAATTTCTGATGGAAACAAAATTTATTTGAAACTTTAAATCTTCTGAATGGTATCCAGCCCATATCAAAGGCTTAAGAAATTCAGCTTATATCCTATACATGTACTGATCAGTGAAAGAAGAACATACACATCTAACAATTTTGTGTTAATCTCAACACAAGTTCGAGTAACCAAGAAGGTTGAATTAAAGGCTGATAAAAAAACTGCAGCACTCTCTTAAGGAGATATCACAACTTTACCTTTGGAAACATCTTTGGAAAGCTACAATGCACCAATGCAAATATTTCAGAAAAGTAATAGAAAGAGTCATTCTTGAGGAAAAAAACTTTTAGAAGAACAGTAATTTTTTTTTTGCTATTATTTTGGAAACTAACTGTTTTCTACCTCTAAAGATACTAAGGCATTTCACTGAGCAAAAGAAAAAGAATACCTGAACAATACTGTTCATAATATTCATGTTTCTAAATAAACAAATGAAACCAACAAACACCTTATTCTCTAAGCAAAATAACTGCAATACCAGTGGTAACCTGAGTCTAGTTGTTTGACAAGTATAAAGATGAGAAATAAACTTTGGATAACGGTTTCCCACACAGAAGGCAGTAACCCTACTGAAGTTGTACTCGTCCTGGCTTTGCAGACTGGGACTTTACTAGCTGAAAAGAACAGTGAAGAGATGGAAAGCTTTTCTATTAAGCACTGACCCTATGTACATAACCATATCAATTTCCTTACAGTGCATCAAGATTTTTCTTCCTGGTGTAGTACAAAATTTGCCATAATATCTAGATCAGCCACTACAAAAACTCACACAGAATAACTATTCTCCAATGACCATTTTGAACCAGCCCACTCCTACCACCCAACAAACACCAGACAATACACAGTATCAGGCTACCCACAGGAGCCCCTTCTACTCCGAAGTGTAAGCGGTCACCTACTCCTGAAAAAAAGCAAAATACAATGACCCTACAAACAATAAAAACCCCAGCAGCAACAGCTGAACCCGCAAAGGCTTTAGCACTCATTCTGCAGGTAGATCCAAGCTGAGCATGTTTTTTTTTCACATCTTAAACCTCAATTAGGTGAAACTGTAAACTCATTTAGACAAAATATGGACCTTTTCTAGACCTCTCCTAGAAGCTGCTTTAAAAAAAGACTCAAGCTTATTTATACTATAGAGCATGTGTACCAATGATATGAGAAAGGATGCATCTGAAGCTTTAAATTCTTCCAAGGTTTTAATCAGTCTAAGACAACAATAAAAACATTAGCAGTAAATACACCAGTATAACAGTAAGTATAACACTAACTCTGAGAGGGAAGAAACCCCTATCTACCTAAATTCCAGATAATCAACTATTATAAACATTATACAGTTATTTCCCAACTTCACTGATAATGCAATTACAATTTTTGCACTACCTAAGAAGTAAAAATCCAACATTTATCAATTACTTTAAGCTTTCAGTAGTCTGGCCATTAATTCTGAAAGATTCATCAAAACTTTTGTGTGTTTTTTTAATTCACAGCTTCCCCTAATTTCTCATTAAATGTTATTTTACAAACAACCCACCTTTCTTACACCGAAAAACTGACATTCCTTTGCATGTCCACCACACAGACAAAAAAAACATGCAGAGTCAAGACCTGAGAGCACTGTCATATCTCCATAGCTGCTTCAAAGCTAAGGGAAGGTATCAAGCACAGCAACACAATCCTGCTCTTAATTAAAGTAGGAAAGCGCAGTAATAGTATCACCAGCTTAAGCATCACACCTCACTTGGATGTATTTTTGATAGAGTTTATTACCCTGGGTACTGGGTTCAAAAATTTTTAAATATACTTACCTTGCACCATTATTTCTAAGTACTTCCACTGTTTCATCAACAAAATACCGATCCTTGACATAAGCAAAGATTTCATCACAGATCTCATGAAGTCGGGTGCGATGGGTAAGTGTGGCCAAGTAGAGAACTGGAATGATGAGTGCCTCTGGAAAACTTTGAAGATTATGTCTGGCTTTCTTCTCTGATTCCAGAGCTTCCTGATATGTGAGTCCTGGTTTGCCTGTGACAGCACAGCTCCACACAAGGCTGTTGCACAGAATGGTGCGTTCAAAAAAATCACTGGAAAGGAAGAAAGGCCGGAGGGGGAAGAAAGAAAGAAAACAGTTCAGTTCTGACTAACATTTTAAACTTGCTCACAGTTAATACAGCAGCAAATTGCAAATATATTTTACAAGCGTGAAATGCAAAAGCAGCTCTGCTCCTCTAGAGCTTGTAGATATCAAGGGGCATTTGCCATTTTTCAGCCAAGGCATGGTAAATTGCTATTATACAACCAAAGTCTCCTCTCATTACAGACTACAGTAAGAGAACCAAGACCTAGAAATGCTGCAAACAAATACTCATGTATAAGAAGCCTTTTGCATAGTAATAATCATACCGAGTTTAATAGGTGTCATATCATACTCGCATCTCCCCCATTTCCACAAATACTTCCAAGACAAGTGCCTAAAACTGTACAAACACAAAGTAACTTTAAGATCACAGAAACATGTTGCAACTTGAATAAGTTCCAGATTTTGAGTGCCTTAACTCACAAACTAAAAGATGGGAGAGGTAAAATTAACGTCAAGTAGTTCTCTAAATAGTTTTTATTCCTTCACTGTTTGCATAGCTCTTATAAAAAGCACTGAAATATTTTTTCCTACAGATTCTTTTCCTCCCTTGTTCCGTTAGTAAATATTGATTCTCCTCCTTCCACACATTTCCAATTAAGGCTAAAATTGCATTGTTGTTACTGCTTGCTTACTAGCTATTATATTGGAATCAAGATTGAAGAGCTTTCATTAGTCAAAATCTGTCCATTTTTGACAGGTGTCAGAAGAACAGCAGTTTATTAAAACATTTTCTAAATTAAGCAGATGACATATCTATTCACAAAGCCATGTTAAAACACATCATGTACTATGGATCAGTGATCAGACAGTAAAGCAATCTTTCAATATGCCCCAGTTCAGACAATGCTTTTACTTGCCTTAACAAATATTAATGGACTAGTATTGATAACTCCTGAATACACATGACAAACCAAGGTTTATCAGTCCAACATAGCTATTTCAAAGCACACAGTACTTTCAGTCAACTGCATGCCACATGAGACAGCTATACTGAAGTTTCATTTCATTCCTTTTACAAAAAACCCAAAACTAAACCAGAGCATTCCCATTTTTAAAAGCATAGACCTGTTCAAATAATTTCTAGTAATAAGGTTAGGAGAACTGGATAGTTCACAATGAGTTTTTTCTTGCAGTCTCCCTGCAAACCCAAGCTGGCAAACGGTCATCAGCGACACTGATGCAGATGACAGTGTTCACTGCAGACGGACAGATGAACCATAACATTTTGTAAATGAAAATGGAAATTTCAGATTGAGGACAATGAAGGGCCTTGGCTCAGATAATCCTTTCTGTATGAGCACAGGATTCCTCTGAGTGAGATATGCTTTAGGAAGAACCATCCGCTGCAAGAAGGGGAAAAGGACAGCAGAGGAAGGGATAGATAAATTACCTGAGTAATATTTAATAGCTACAGAATTTCAGATTTTTATATCATCTGCTATCCTGCTATCTACTTACAGTACATGGATAATGTGGGCCTGTTTACTCTAAAGACAAAAAGGAGAAGAACAAAGGAGAGAGAATTAGATAAAGTATTCTTCAAGATATGAAGAACAGATGGCTGTCAGTCATTCTTTGTGCATCTTTATTGTGTATTATACTTATTTAAGCATATTAAAGAACAGGTTAGATAAAAATCTGTTTTGTGAGTTTGGTTTTTTTGTGAGGTGATAGAATAGATAAAATGTTATCTCTTCAGGTCTTGTCTTGCCCTACATTTCAATATTTCTGTATTAGAATAAGTAATTTTTGTGGATGGATATTCAATGGATGAAGTAGCACTTACTTAAATCTTCATTCAGCTGTGTTTCTACATATATTTTTGTGTCTCAGTTACCCAAGAGGCTCTTGATAACTATCTTTAGCCAGGAAATAGAAAAACACTCTAAAGAGTTACTAAAAAATTAAATGTACCAGAATATAATTTTTTAAAATTATGAAAGTTAAAAAAAAGTCAAGGAGGTATCAGAGAGCAAGGGAGAGACAGAGGTTCACACTGACAGTGTCCCTTTAAGAGCTGCTGTTATTCTTTGTGAGGGGACACCGGGCAGTCATGCTATTTAAAGCAGCAGCATTGAACTTAGAGGAGAAAAAAAAAAATTTAAAAACAACGAAAAAAATAATTTAAAAATCCCAATCAGCAAATCTTTTTCTAAAGATTCCTAATCATGATTATTACAAGTACAAAATGCTAAGATTACTTTAACTGAAACATATTTGAAGCAAATATGTTCCATTTGCATACGAGCATATTTTTTGCATCTAGTTTCATTCTCCCTCATTTCCTCTTTTGTTTTGTGTGGATTTTTCCCCTGTGAATTTACAGGGAAGAAAAAAAATAGTGTGAAAAAAAAGCTACATTCCATTTTGAAGCATTATTTAGCTATCTTTACCTATAGTGCATCAAAACCATCTGTGCCTTAGTCTGTTAGCAGAGTTTCACTCCAATGTTTTAAGGATCTCACTTTAACTTGGTTTGAGAGAAAACAAAATCCCACAGTATACCACTAAATATACTCTTTCTGTCCCTGTCTCTCTCCAGGGAACATCAGTTATCACAAAATGCTTGACAAAGAAGACACAACAGCTACCAAACCAAGGGAATGGCAGCACAGCAGTGCTACCCCTTCCCTTTACTTGAAGGGTAATAATGCCCTTGATCATATTCTACATTCAACTTAACTTCACAACAGTAAGAGCATCTGCTGCTACATCACATCTCAAGCGTTACCTATGTCTTTATCTAGGGAATTAGGGTTTCTGGGGCTTCCTTGCTGTTTCAAGATCACTGTGACTCTTGGCAACATGGAGGAAGAAGTTCATACAAAACACATCCACAAAGGTCACTTGCATGGGTGCGTCTGCATTCGGGAAGTCAAACGCAACTGCAGCACCCTGGTGATGTCCACATCAGCTCAACTACTCGAGGAGCATGGACTGAAAACTAATTTGTCTTTGTAGTTGTAATTAACACCAACTTCTCAGCTGGATGCCTCTTTTCATTTAATTAGTTAGTTTTCTATGCAAGGTAAGGCAAATTGTAAAATTATCAGCAAATCATTCAGTAGTAGCTTAATGCCACTACTCAGTAGGTATTTGATAGGAGGCAGGTCATTAACAGACAGAAGAAATAAATTACTTGCAATCTCTGTGCTGCATGCATTTGCAATGGATATAAAAATCAGCCTAGAAATTACAGCTGTCTTTTTCTTGAACTAACCAAATATTCCTCTTGATTTTAAGATCAACTATATTTTTAGTGTGCTTCAAGAGCATTTATTGCAAATATTTACTTCCATTCATTTTCTTAGCATATGTTAAAAACAAGTAATTTAGTGTACCACAGGAGGGTAATCAGAGAAGACTAACTCTGCCATTCTGGATCAGAGTTTTCTTATACTCTTGGTCTCCAGAAGTAATCAAGAATTTGTATTACAAATAATGCACAAAACAAACAAAAAACCCATGATAAAGACATTTATTCCTTAATATTTGTAGATTAATTATGCATTAAGGAATACATTTAAAGTGATGAGTTTCTCTCCAAGAAAACAGGAAAATTCACCTAATTTAACTACGGACACTTAAAAAGCCTTTTGAAAGATCTCTATTTGACTGTAACCAATAACTCTACAAGTCAACCTGTAAAGAAGTTTCACTAAGTTTTGAAGACGAAGAGAAACTCTTTTTCCTCCCCTAATTTCACGTTCTAGAATGAGAAACATTCCTACCACTGTGTCTATACTACTCATCATTGTCTTTTTCAAACTGTCTTCATATACAAGACATCCCGCACTTTAATAGTAACTTTCTCTGCATATCTGTATCAGCTATTATCTTTCACAGACAAGGTGGCAAATAGCCCACTGGTTCAATATGTTTTTCATGCATTCCATATATCTCATGCACTTCCGTACTTAATTTTCCTACTTTGACCTCACAGACTCTCCTTGCTGGTCTGTCCCTCTAAACAGGAATATAACCAAGCATAAAAAACATCAGCTCTTCCAGTTTCTAAGGATAAATATAACTGGACATGGCTCCCCTTCTGAAAGGGTTACAAAATTATGTGACTGTATTTCGAATTAAAGAGGAAATACATTCTTAACAGGAAAGTCATTTTACAAAATACTAGTCTTGCCAAATTTTTCTCATATTAGTATAACCATTTCTTATATCGAAAAGAGTAATACTAATGTATGATTTCTAATCAACTCTACTAAAGCTGACACATGCATGAAAGCAACCTTTCACCACTAAGCTTGTGCTCTGCCAAAAAATCCACCGAACAACCCAACAAAAAACAAACACAAAGCCATGTTGAGTCTTAAGTGTTTGTACTAGTTAAAAGCATTCATACAGTTGATGTAGGGGGTGAATTCAGATTATCATACATATCTGTACAGCCCTCTTGATCTAGTCAGACTCTGTAATTTTTAAATTCTCCCCTCAAATAGTAGATTCAGAGAAGCTCGACTTAGACAATGGCTTTCTTTCATGAAATAGCTAATAAAATTTTTAAGAAGTGGGCTCTCACTATCCCTATTAATCTAATTGCCCTTGCTTAGGCAAAGAAATAGGTAATGTTGTTTTCAGAAGACATTATCAATCAGCAACCAGCAGAGACGAGGATCATCATCTTTAAAACTGTCTAAAAGATGACCAACCTTATCTTCTCCAGCAGATTATGCCACAACTAACAGTAACCTAAACTTACTACCCATCTGTGCCAGAACACTTTGCTAGGTAAAGAAAGTACATTTTCCAATCTAATGCACCAATTTTACCCAACCTAACAAAAAGGGCCAGAAAACAAAAACAACAAAAACAAACCCATTACCAAAAAACAAGCACACCCCCATATACAAAAAACAAGCATAGCAGAGTTTTCTGTAGAGTCTTCCCAAATACCACATTCTATGGCCTGACCTCTCAGCTAACCACCTGCTGACATTTCTAGGGATTGCCTGTGTGAACACATCTAAATTTACTCCTTAATTTGTGAACTTTGGTTAAGTAAGGAATTTGGTCTTTCGTACTTATTGACAACACCTCTGCAGTATAAATAAGCTGGTCAGAATACTTCAAATAGTCACCAAACATTTTGAGGACAGACATTTTAAAAGGATTCCTTTCATACTGAAGTTTTAGTAAAACTACATGTACCTGAAACATATTTCCCTGTGTCAACAAATATATTAGAGTCATCTAATGATGTGATAATAATTGTAACTGGAAAAGCAGCTTATCGGAATAAGCAATTCAATATCAATAAGCAAAGCAATATCAGAAGCTGGGGGAGGGGGACTTAATTCCTACAGAAACAGGAGGCTGTCACCTCTCCCTTGTTAGGTTCTTACACTCCCTATAAGGAAAATACTCCTTAAAGAACTCCCAACAACATAATCAGCACCCCTAGAGTATATAGTTCAAGGAACAGTAATGCATTACCCTTCGAAGTTACCTAATCCAGCTTCTTAAAAATTTTATTAAGTGAAGTGTATTTGAACAACAAAAACAAGTCTAAACATGAAAAAGATTTAGGTATGCTTTTATTTCATATGTTGAAAAGGAAAAGCATTTTAGATTTAACCTCGTTAGTCTGCACATCTTTAAAAAACTATAGTTTGGATGTGGGGGCCTTTTGTAGGTGGGAATGTTGCTGGATCAGACCAGTGGTCAAAACCGGTAATTTATCGGCTTTTGAAAAACGTCTTGCTAAATACTTTCTGTCCATTGTTCTGACAAACGGTGAAGTGAGTGGCTACAAGTTCGGGACTACCCGTGCCATCCGCTTTCACCCGTTAACGGGAATTTCACCTATCCTGTTCAGCTTTGTACACGCGGAAAAAAAAAAAAGATGGGAAGAGCGATAAAAAA
>VXBC01006177.1:322579-374248 GCA_013399945.1 Ploceus nigricollis
TTGTATATAATTAAGATGAGCATGAGGGTTGTACGTGGGCCCCCTAACATTGCTTTTCCTTCCAGTTCACCGAAAAGGTAATTAAATGGTTTCATTAATGTATTAATTTTTCATTACCTTTTTTTTTTTAACACTAATGCCTTTACAGTGTCATTGGTAATTAAAACTGGAGTATTAAATTAGTTGTGTTCCTAACAGTGCGAGCCAGGTTGGAAGACAAAAAACACAGAAAGTCCACATCCATTGTAATTCATCAGAACTAAATGCAGTGTTTATATAAAAAAATCTACAGAGTAACTGTAGAAAGGTCTTAGAACTATTGAGGTGATTAATATCTGAAGGCTGATACCTAAATAATTCAACAACTGAAAATGCCGTTCCTGCAAATAAAGGTCCGGTGCTGTTTCCTGCACCTGTGCATGGTTTGCTTTCTTCTGCAAGTAAAGGCAGCAATCGGCACTGCTGTAGCATGTGTGACTAAAACCTAAAAGAATGTGTACATACAATCCATTAATTACTTTATTTTAAAAAATTCAGGTTTTAATCAAAAGCACTGAGAAATGTTTATGATCACTTCTTCAAACTAAGTTTACAAAGCTTGTATTGCAAACCAGGTTAACTCCTGAATCCTACCAGTTTATTTTCATTTACCAGCTGGCTTCCCTTTCAGTTTTTATTTTCTTTCTAGCAAAGGGCACAAATGCTACTTGAATTAATGCACTTGTATCTAACATCTGGTAATTTTTAGTCTATTTTGCCTCAAAACTGTATAGTATGCCATGCTTATGACATTTAGTGTTGCCAGTTCTTAGGGTTGCAGCGATTTTGCAACACTTAGCTTTGTTTTAAGCTCTTCAGCAATGCAATTAAATTGGAACCTCAGGTCACCTTAAAAATAATAAATCTCAAGTTTGAGAGAAATGCTGGAATATGCAGCCCCAAAAGGCTTACGAATTAGAAAGGAAAGAAAGCTTTGAGTTACAAATTTTTGTAAATCTTATTATTTTTAAGCCAGTATCACAATGTTTGGGAACCTGGCTGCTTTTTTTCATGCTTGTATTGTCAGCACAGCATTATTTTAGCACTAGTTGGTATCCATGAAAAATGCATGAGCTGATAGAACTGTGACATCAAAAGCAAATTCCCTTTTCCTCTTCGCTCTCTCTTGCCCTCTTTTTCTTTTCTTCTCACCTTTTCCTCCTCCTTGTGTTCTTCCCACCTCATTATTCCCTCAGTGATTTTCCAGTGAACAGATCCTCACTGAGTAATAGGGTTGCACTGTGTTTTCATGTTCTTAGGACAGAGAGGAGCAGTTCATTTAGTTGTCACCTTTGTTCTTTAAAATCTACAAATCCAGGCTCTGGTTCTTCTTCCAGTAAGGTCAGCAGGACCTAGAACAAGTTTTTATGATGCCAGCTAAATGTCTACTAAGTGGGCATTGAGAAATCAACACAAAATAATTCTGAAACATCAGAAAAAGCTTACTTTCCTTGCACAGGAATATTTCTTCTATTTTAACACAATGTTTAGTCTTTACAATAATTTGGGACTTTTTTACAAATTACTGAAAGTTTTAATTCAAGATGCAGGAATGGGATGATTGGTAACATTCAGTGAGATTGTTGATGTGGATTTTACCACAAAACAGTGGAAATGAAGCTGCTTTCCTTTTAGAAGATGACTTATACACTAACAGATATATTAAACATAGTTCCCTAGTCAGGGAGATTGCAGTTCTCACTCACAGAACTTTAAAAATAGTTGTATTTGGAACATAAAATCTTATAAAACACTTGGTCTCTATGCTTTACAAGGGTAGAACAATTTCCTAGGGACAGAGTCAGCCCAGGCTTGGGGCAGCCTCCCCCACTTCTGCCCAGCTGCTCCTTCAAAGCTCCCCATAATTTGAATTTTTTAAAAATTTCTTTTCACTGGATCCTTCCAGTATTACAGATTAATTTCCTAATCCTATTTCTTCCTCTCTTTAAACTACCAGGAGCTGCTTTACACAAAGATGCTCTAAAATTTTTATTCAACTATGTCCATTACAAAATAATTCCATATGTGACTGTTGTTATTCTGGAAAAAGTAGAGCACATGCAATATTTTACTAAAGGATTGTCAGTTTAAAAATCACACTTGAATTTATGTTGGAATAACTAATACTTGTCCAAATCATATACTTGGAACAGTGCAAAAGGAGAATTTTTACTCAGTTTTACCTATATTATCATGCATATAGGGAGAGTATTTTCTGCAGTGTGTTTAGCCACTTGCTCTCTTGCTTTTTTTGTTCTTTTTATTTTTTTCCCCCAAAGTTGCCACTTTGTTCTCTCAAGGTTTTGCTGAAGTTAGAGAAAAAATGGAGTTCTTCATGAAGAACATCCTTGGACCTTGAATGGTATGCTAGGTTCTCAACTCTAATTTTTGTAAAAAAACATATGGTTGAAAAGATAAATGTGAAAATGTGTAAATGATAGATTGCTAGTAAATTCTTCTGTCAAATGACATGATAGCAATGACACCTACCTTTTTCCCAGTTTACTGGATCATATATAAAGGGAGAAGTATAACATATATGCAAGTATTGACTCATTTTAATGCACTGAGTAAATTTTGGGGGACTAGTGTTATCCCTTTCCATTCCAAATGCTGTTTTGAAAATCCTTAATTTCTGTAATGCAAACATTAACCATAGATAATTTTTTAAAGCTTAGGGCACCCAGCAAAATATTTATCCAGTTATGCATTTTATAACTTGTTGATACAGTTTTTTTTCACCTTTTGCCCTTTCTCTGTCACCTTGCTAAGTCATTTCACTCTTTTGATCATATATCTTTATTTAGACTTTTAACTGTGTGAGCAAAGACAATGTGCTAGTTTTATCAATCCACTCCAGCTGTGGGTAACAGTAACATTTGGTCTATTGTCATTTACTGGCTGTAAAGCACTATGTTCAGTGTTTAATAAGATACTCACTTATAAATAACATTCTTCAGTCAAAAAAAGAAAACATGAAAGAAGTACACATGATTTTTCACAACACATTTAATCTTTCTTTCATTCTGGTGCAGTTATATTTCAACATACTTTTGAAGTAGTTCTGTAATCACAAGAACAGGAGGTTCCTTATTCTGCAGCTGCTGGATGCGTTCATTACTTTGTTGCTTTCACGAGTCACAAATAAAGGTAAAGAATCAATCCCTTTTGCCAGTGAATTTTTGGTGTGGTCACAATTTTTGGTAGTTTCTTAATAACCTTAGACAAGCATTCCACAGTTGCAAATGCAGGCATAATTGTTGGGTCTGTTGCTATCATAGAGGGCATTAAGTCATGGCCAGAGTCTGCTTTGGCTCCTGTTGAACTTAAAGAACACCCAGTACAGCAGACCCCATCCCTCAACAAAGCTCTCAGGGAGCACTGGGATGTTTCTTATATCATTGGATTCATTCTGTGGAAAGGCATTCCACGTTCTTAATTTTTTTTTACAGTTTAATAGGATTTAGACATATGGGGTTCTCACTGCTTTTAACAGATATTGCATGTTTAATATCTGTGCAACTCTAGAAATTAAGAGATATGTTCCTTTAAAGTTTAATCATATCCTATTTTTTCTCTCTCAGAAAATACTATTAAAGGTATTTAAGCTGATAACTTTATACTAGTGGGGAGTGACTCTGACCTTATCTACTTTACAGCAATGACCATGTATGATTGGCCTCTAACCTGGTTACAAAATGATAAAATGATGTTGTGAAACCACTATTCATTTCCTAATAGTGTCTCTGAAACCAGCTTAAACTCTGAGAGGATTGCTACCGCGTTTTCTCTCTTACAGTTGTAGTGCACAGGACACAGAGTATTGACACTACTGTAATTTTCTTACACTAAGATATGCTGAATTTCTATTGCTAACTAATATTTAGAATGAATGACAGCTGATTAAGGATTTTGAATGAATGAATGAATGAATGATGGGCAGATTCGCTAATTTTTGCTACATATGCGCATTGTCACTACTGGAGCAATATATGACATTTTACAATAGACTTAAATATCCTGAATCAGCGTGCTTGAAACCTGGATCTGTATGATTAAGATATTCTTTGTACAGTCAAATTTAAGATTAGAAACTCTCAAGCTGAATAATACTAACCTACCATTTACTAAGTTTGCATTCATCTTATTTGAATAGCTTACAGTGAACACCTCTCTGTCTAGTTGATGAGTAGAACAAATAATTTCAAGGATGTTGCTTTATGATTTTATTATATGACTGTACAGTCCCAACTTGTTTCTTTGTTTGTTTGTTTTTGGTTTTTGTGGGGTTTTTTGTCACGAATACTGAGATTAGACAAACCCGCTTGCACATTGAAATGATCCCATGCAGTGCAATTTCTGTTGAAGAGCACATGAAGAGTAGTTGGCCCAGTAGCTGATCTGGGTTATTCAGTCAGAGTTTACAGTGATGAGTCAATCTGAAGCATATACATCTGCTCAATCAAATACAGACCATGCTGGATTTTCTTTGAGTCATTCATTTGACAAATGTGATGACTCAGAACCATGACCAGAATTCTGACTTATCCCTTTAATATGAGACTCCATTGGCCTCCACCTTATTTTCTTCTGTCCTGCTACTTATCTCTAACAGAAGACCTTAAAAGCTAAGGCAAAGAGGTTAACTATCCAGGCACTCTTCTGATGGTACATCCCAGTTAAGACCAGAATTAGAAGGAGAGTAGCTGGCTGAAAAAGACTCTGAATGTCTCCCCAGCTGACAACACATGGGTGAGTCATGGTGTATACAGGTGGAACAGCCCCACCACGATGCTTCTGCTCATGCTCAGAGCACTTCAGCCAAGGTAGATGAGGGCTGGAGTTAACTGGTAGCTTGCTCTGGGTACAAAACAAGCTTCAGTTTTGATTTTGAGCTTTTACAGGGTGCTCCAAGCCTGCTGAATCCACATCTGGAGGGGAGCCAACCATACTACATCACAGCTACAGAATATAGTCCTTGGGGAATGCTATACTCCAGGGAAATCCTCTGAAAGGAGAGCTCCTCAGGCTCAAGCCCAAATGATCATTCTCCCTTCTCCCAGGGACAGACATGATTTAGGTGGACACCACTGCCCACAATACCCATGCTGGCGGCTCACACCCAAGGGAAAGTGAGATACTGACAGAATTTCTACATTTCCTAAAAGTCAGACACTCATAAATATGTCTGTTTTATATAAAGCATGCATGTAGAGCAGAACTAAAGGCAACGAACTTTAAAGGTTGTAAATCCAGTGCATACTATAGTCTTGTTCTCTTTGGAAGACTTAGGACAGCTGGAAAGTTATTTGGATTGTTACCACACAGTTGCTAAGCATTCATAGCAAGGAGGAAAATGTAAACATTGGTAGAATGAAATTGCTCATTTCAGAAACTTATAAATTAAGAAGCAACAATTATTTCAGTTGTAATTTCCAGCCATCCAAGAAGTTCTTAGACAAAAAGCAAAGGCAAGGGCAATCCTAAGACTACCTTCATAGATAGAACTAATAGACTATAGTGTGGACACAGATATAAAGTTGCAAAAATGCTTATATCCACATAGTTTATTGTTCTATAGGAACACTTTCTAGTGATTCAATGTATCATCATATATCTCTAAATGTAATCATGTTTGAGATTGAATTGGCATAAATATCTCAGCCTAAAATACATTTTAAAAGTTTGCATCCTTGTTATAGTTACAGGATGTTGTAAAACATTGCATGTAAATCCAGATTTATAGAGACAGAAACACTTAAACCAGCATACCAACCACTGTGTTGCCCCCAGAAATCAGAAAGTTACTTATAACTGCAAGCTTCCTTTAGTGCAAAAAGAAAAAGTCATCTACAGCTCTGCCTGGTCCTTATTGGATGCAGTGGATAAGGCCCCTCCTTAAAAATAACTTTCAGTTACACTCCGTACCACTGACTCATTTGAGGCACAGTGAAATAAATGCAGCTGATAATGAGAAAAAAGGAGAAAATGTGCAGGGCATTTCTTTTACACCTTATACCGGTAAGTATCTCCACTAAATCAGTACCAAGAGGAAAGGTTTAAAAGGTCAGATCAAGTTTAAAAATGCCCATGCCTTCCCATTACAGCCCTGAATTGCCTTGATTTTTATTTTCTAATGTTTGTGAGTGGATGTGTTGTGCCTTTGTGACAAAAGTGAAGTTCAGTGAGAGAATTTCCTGCTTCATAGATAGGTTTCTAACCATGCAAGACATATGGATGACCTCAATTCTCCATTTCTTGCCTGTTGTGCAACTGAGAGTTTAGCAGCAAAAGGAGTTACAACCTCAGCATTATCGAATATTTGTACATATTGCATCCGCACATGCTTGGATGAAAATGTTTAGCAGCTGATAGAAGCTGAAATAAAACACTTCCTCCCCCCTGCCCCCAGTAATAATTCTTTCACACCGTCTAAAACAATCTCCTTGGCAGGAGGACAGTTTGTCAAAAAATCAGGAGGAGTAAAGGGAAAGGTATGCCAGGAAACACAGTTCCTGTTTGTGCCCATGGTGGGATTCTCAATGAATTCCACAACAGGCTGTGAGTACAACCCATCTCTGAGTCCAACACATATGTATTCTTCTTAATATTCATGTAAAACCTGGTTACAAAAGGTGGTGACTTGCCAAACAGCTTTGCAGAACCAAATAGAAGCAGTGCTCTTCATCTGGTGAAGCTCAGTCCAACTGTGTGAATGAGGAAATGCTGCCAGAGGAGTTTTATTTGCTGCCATTAATTTGTTTCTGTGAGGCTGACGTTGCCACCCTGGTGTGCACCACTTTGCAGGCTGGCCTGTCAGTGGGATTTGGGTGGACTTTGGCACTAACAGTGGGATCGGGAAAGAAACCACTTTCAGAAACTACACATTTTGTGCCTAAACCATGAGCAGTTCAGGGGTCTCTAGTGGGCCACAACATCCATACGGGAGGGCTGTAGTGAGCCATGGCAGCCGTACGGGGGAAGACCCTCACAGCTGCCCTTTAGGGCCGGCCTTTTTGCAGGTGGAGCGTCCTCCCGCTCACCTCTGGATAAGGAGGATAGTTAAAGCTTAACCAGAGCGGGCTGAGGAATAGAGACAGCCCCTGCAGCTCACCTGACCATCTTGCAGGGGTGTGCAGGGGCTGGAGGCCGCCATTGCTCAGGCCTGCTGCCTGAGGAGGTAGGTTCGGCGCTGCGGCTGCCACGGGAAGTCCATCACCTCGGCCTCCTCCGCACGTCCATCTGGCATGTCCCCAAACGGCACGTCAGGAGCCTGGGCAGCGCTGGGGCTGCTGCTGGCCCTGCACAGCAGGCGTGCACCACCAGCACACCATGGAGCAGGTCACTACCTGCTCCAGGGAGGCCCACGGCCCTCCCCACCTTTATGGCCTTTGCCAAAATTGGGTAGGAAGTGTCTCTTGGCTCCAAGCCAGGTAAAAGCTTTGAAGCCTGTGGGTTATGGGTGCTGGGTTTGGCCACCCCTTTAGCCGACAGCATAAGAAACAGTACTGGGTTCAGCAGTGCAAGCTGTGCTGTTCCCCCTGCACCAGCGATCACATCCAGTGCTAGCATGAGTGCGTGGTATATATAAAACCTCACGGAAATTAAGAGGTCCTTCTGCTGAGAGTCATAAAATGTAATCAGTTCCAGTGGGGGTCAAACAACAAAATGCTCCTGGGAATAATTTGGACTTTGTTTCTTCAGTTAAACCAGAATGAATCTACTAGTGATTCATATTTCAATGGTGTATAGTCCTTGTGCATGTGACCATCCTTTGTTCTAAAATTAAGTCTATCCCTTGTCTCTCTTTATTTT
This sequence comes from Ploceus nigricollis, assembly GCA_013399945.1. Classification (NCBI taxonomy): domain Eukaryota; kingdom Metazoa; phylum Chordata; class Aves; order Passeriformes; family Ploceidae; genus Ploceus; species Ploceus nigricollis. The sequence goes on from VXBC01006177.1 coordinate 330,434, forward strand.
GTAAACTATCAGTTCATAAGGATTTAGGGAAAGATAAAAGTTCCTGTAAATTGTTATGGTTTCACAGTGTTAGGGAATGCAGAACAGAACTTTCTTGATTTTTTTAACACATTCTACTCCTAAATCCTACTCTTAGATGTATCATAAGCTTTGCATGCAGACCAGACCATGAACTAGTTTAACTAGAGTTATTTTGGCATCAGTTTAGCGGCTGAGCTGTGAACTGTCAGGTGGACACATTGAGAAACAAGGTGTAAACACTACATTAGCACATTAACACAGAGTTTTCAAGTTTTTTAGTTAAGTGGGAGTAAAAAGGGGTCTAGATGAGCCAGCGAAACCTTTTTGCATAGACTAGTTTTCCCTTTTGTCTGGATTTGGCTTGTATAGGAACTTGGCTTAATTCTGTGTCAGATGACTGGTGTAAGTATATGCTTGTCCCACCAAAGGGAGATTTGCCTTGAAGTATCTGAAATATATGTCCTAGTATGTTTCCTTCCTACGGTAGTAGTAAAGATAAAAATCCATCTCTGTCAGCTGACTTACACACTGTTTCCTAGCTGACTTCCACACTGTTGCCTTTACACTTAGGCGTAATGTATTAATTCCTTTGATCAATAACTATGTATTTCAAGAGACAATTATTTTCCCCAGATGAGTATGTTTTAAAGCCTTTGCAAAATGTCTGCAAGGGGAAAAGCTTGTTAGTATGTTTGAACTTCTAAAGAAATTGGATGAAGTAAGATGAAAAAGTATTCAGAAGGATGGAATGTTACCCACATAATTTCAATCATACTAAAATTACCCTTGTGTTTATTATGAAACCTGGTTATTTTTTCCTAATAAAAATAATATGGATAAGTAAGATCTGCAATTTTTCTGAAGGAATATGGGCAGAATCTTTAAAGATTCAGTGGTGCTCAAAACACTGGAGCCGCTGTAAGATCAGAACCCAAAGGCCAACAAGCAAGGATGCAGCACCCAGGAAGGTGATAAAGGTAAAAGAAAAGGTGGTTATATGGGTTCCATTGTAGTTGCCAATTAAATAATCCTATCTGAACTTCACCACTGTACAAAAAAAATAATCAAGTCTTGCAGGTTTGTGCTTATGCAACTTGAAAACAAAATCTATCAGTTGAGCCAGGTCCTTGGCACTATTCCAATAGTTCAAAACAAGTCTAGAGCCAGCTTAACTGCCCCAGCCATAAGTATTTTCACTTCTCCAGGAACAGCTCTGCCAGCCATGGCCTGCTGAGACAGTGTACACTTCCCTACTTCTGAACCCTGACTCCCAGAACATAGAAACAAAAGGCATGGGAAGCATGGACCTGCTCTGCAGTGCATCTTTGCCTCCAGAATGCTCCCCTTGGGATAGGAACAGCTGATTAATTCTTTAAACAACAAAACAAACTCCAAGATAATTAAACAAAATGTTTGTCATATCTTTCTTCTCCTATACTTTTTTTGTTTGTTTGTTTGTTTTGGTTTTGGTTTGTTTTTTTAAATTCTTCGTCTTTGGAGGTAGGATAGAATAAGCAATGAGAAATGTCAGCTGATAGGGTTTGGGCATGTTTGCTTTTCCTTGGTCTTTAGTGAATCATCCAAGGTATCATTTTAGAATTCCTGTTGCTTGTTTTATACAAACATGCTCTCAAGCTTCTGTCTGATGAGGAAGTTTTGACAATTTGTGGAGTAATAAAAAAGAGTCAACATTTTACAAAGTTGAAAACTGTTAATAATCAATATCAAAAAGTTTTAATCCGTTGACAGTCATCTACTTGATTTATACATCTGGCTGCCCTACTGTCTCTTCTTTCAGGCTAACTGGAGTGTGCTCTGAGCTATGTGTCTTTGTACAGTGGTTACTCTGGAAACATGGAGGTAGCAGCTCTCCAAAGCAAGGGGTTGAACCATTGCTGAAGGCCTGAGCAAGAAGTAGTCCAGGCAGTACATGTGATTTTCCCAGGTTGATGCGAATGAATTAAGAGTGAAGACACTGCCTCTAGGAGCAAAAAACCCCACCAGCCCCAAAACTAAACAGAACAAAAACTCCAGCCCTCTGTCTAGCAGTTGCCTAGAGCAAGGGGATGGAAATTTTGGTTTTGTGTTCTTGTTGCCTAGAGTGATGTAAAATCTTTGCCCTTTTATAATTAGCAACACATCCTGGGGCTGACTGTGTATTACACTGTGTGAGAAGGATGAAGAAAGAAAGAGAAAGAATCATTTGGGGCACTGAATGGACCTGAGGACCAAGCACAGGGTTTGAGAAGAAGAAATTTCTTACTGTCTGTTTATTTAAAAAACTTGAAATGAAGGGATAGAGTTCATACTGCCCTATTATCCTCCTGATAGACAAATTAATTCAAACATTCCAATAATAACTTCTTATGCCAGGAAGAAAATGTTATTTTTCCTTTGTGACAATCAGATGTTTAGTGGGAGGAACACTCAATGTGCATCTAAGAGATAGGTGATGCCAGTTATGAGAAAAAGAGGACTTACACACCCTCAAACTAAACCTGTTTGGTTGCCAGTACAGTAAGCAGCCTGAAGAGTGCAGGGATAGGATTATAATAATTTAAAGTGTAGTAAGTAACACGTAAAACCCCTTATCTAGAGACACCATAAACTTGTACGGCTCACTTAGCAAAATGAAATGATGGCTAAGGTTCTCCAGACTCAGGCTTGTCTCTTTCTAGGTTTGACTGTGAAGGAAGCAGATCAAGGACACCTGAGAAAGATGCTGATTTCAACCTGTTTAAAGCTGCTTCACTGGTGTAAATGATCATATTCTGTCCTCTTTTTCTGCAGGTGCATGAAACCCTGGGTCAAAGAAAAATTTTCATCCGTATCCTATTTTGGAAGGTTAGGTAGTGACAGGGATGAACACGTGACAACAAAAAAATTAAAAGGCAACACAGGTACCTGTTTGAAATTAGTCTTTTCATCATTTCAACATTCACCTTCTAATTTGCTCCATCTCCTTATCACTTTATGTGAACTTTGTCTCGGAAAAAGATAAGAAAAATGTTATGCACCAGATGATTCAGATGACTCCCTTTTCCGACACTTTGCAAAGAAAGTGCTGTATAGATGTTATCTATACAACGTGAACTTCACCTTGCCTTTCATCACTCAATTTCAAAAATAATAGATTTATAACATTTGTGTTAATGTCACCCTTTTCAGCTTGGTTTTTGTTTTGTTTTGTTTTATCTCTGAACTTGTTACAGTTGCTAGAAGTTACAGTTCCAGAATAGTTTAGATCATGAGGAAAAATCAGTTGTTAATGTTACTTTAACGGCATCTTTATCAATCAGAAACACAGCTGGGCATTGAACTGTCATATCCAGCTTCACAGCAGTAGCGTACATCAAAAGTTAGCTTGCTCTGATGTTATAAAAAGTTTTCGTGGGAGAAAGAATTCACAATTCCTTGGGATATTTATAGTATTTAAGAATGCTTTTAAGTCACTTGTAATGGCAGATGCCATTGGGTACTCTGTCATAAATGGTTTCCTTATTCATAACAAGTAATGTGTATTGTAGTACATTTCAAACCAGGCCCACAAAAAACTTTGTAGAAAAAATAAAGACCATGTCTGTATTACTGTATGAATTCCATTTGGATCTTGTTAATGCCATGTTGTGTTTTTTGTTTTGAATACAGCTCCTAAGAGGGGTTTTTAGGCATCAATTTGATGGTATGGACTTCATGATGGATTTCATTGGATTACATCTAAAGCTCCAACTCAGGTACCAATGGCACAGGCTAAATGGTGTTACCATTGGGTAGATAAAGAACCAACCTTTGAATGGCTTGGGCAACAAGCCTGCAGAGTAAGAGTCCTGCTCTTCCCAGTGCTGGCTCCCTTCACCCTTCCACAGGTACCTCCTCCTATCTCTACTACACAGCCTCTCCCCAGGAGTGCATTCTCTTCCACAGGGTATGTAACTGTGGATTGCTGCCCCTGCAAACACTGAGAGGGCTACAGTGCATCCTGGCTTGGATTAGAAAAGCAAGAGGGACTTGAAGGACCACTAGGGACTCAGAAGGGCTGGGATACCAGTTCTGGAATCTAAACAAGCTCCAGTCACTGGTCCAGAAGGATCCGAGTCATGGAGTTAACAGTTGTCAATGTGCTGGAAAGATAAAGTAAGAAATTACTAACCTGTAAGTGATAGGATCAACTCACAACACCATAACTCTTCCTAGAACAGGAGCAAGCCACATTCTAACAGAAATTGCCAAGTTTGGTGAGATCTGAATTTCATTCCAGCTTCTCCAGATTGTAAAGCCCAGCTCCCTTGGAAATGACAATGGCTTCTCACACAGTATATGTGAGGCTCCTAGCACTACTACAAGGGTTTTCACCTTCTTTCACACAACACATTTTTGTCCTGTATGCACCAGTCCCACTTGCTGTCCCCGGCCTTACCTTTGCTTCCAGCCCTGATCCCTTACTTCTGCTCCTCACCATCCAGTCATAATCATCCCTTTAAATACGTATGCTCAGTGGCCAGCTTTTCTTCTAGAATGTCTCTGGTCATTCATTATTCTAAGTTACACAGTAATTGGCAAGTAATGAGTGATTTCACAGCTGTTGAAAAACTTCCCAGAAAATAAATTTGGAACTTCAGGGGCGTGTAGATTGAACTATTTACAGTCATTGTTAAATAGGTTTAAAAATAGGTCAGTCTTCTTTCATTTCTACTCTTTCCTCAGCCACTTAATATCACTTGTGAGGATTTTAATTTTGTAAGTTACACAGATCTCTTAATCAGCAGTTCTCCCCCATCTCATAAAAATCTGGAGTCTGGACTGGGAGCTTCTCACATGTTGAGGCCTCTAGTCCAAACTCCATCTTAAGCACTGTTATTATGATCCACACTGGGAAGATGTAGCTCTGCTGATTCCTGAGTAGTTTTTTTTCCTTGTTTTTATTTTTAATATATTTATGTAGAACTAAGCAGATAAGACTCTGTGTGGTTGCCTCAACATGCCACTTGAGTCAGTCTGGCTTCATCAAGCACTGAACTGACACCCATCTTAGTTTACAGTTCCACTTGTTGCTGCTGAGTCCTCCCTACTGCAGTCATTCCACAGCCTCATAACTCAACAACCTGTCCTTTTTCCTGTCAACACAGCTTTTCTCTCAAAAATGCTGTTGACCAAACAAATACCTTCAAAGAGGATGAGACTGCTATTGCATGTGTAGCTTTTTTTAAAAGTCAGTCATCTGCTGAGGTGATGAGAATTTGGGGAATTCTGTGTTATAAATACACCGATGTTTACAGTACATGTATGGCTTGCTTGTAGACAAAGTCAGCACTCAGGAGACTTCAGCATATAGATAGAAATATAAACAGGTGATTTTTAGTGCTGTCCTAGTGAATTATGTACCAGACACAGAGACTGGAGGTTCTAATTTTGAACAGTCAGGTGTTTGAATTCTACACCATTTTAAATGCCCTAGATGAAGCAGGGGCTGGAAAAGGCAGATTCTGGTGGCAAAGGGAACCTTTATATTGCTGCTAGCCTTTAAGGTTTTCACTTATTGCCTTTGATTATTCTTGAATTGTCTATTAGGTATGGCTTATTCAGATGTTTCTCAAAGGCAATGAGTGTTTTGTTTCAGCAAAGTGTAAAGGTTACCAAAAAAGAGTGACTCCTAGAAAGTAACAATTAAGTTCAGAAATGTAGATTTCATTTACAGGAAACTAGTTTTGAGATGTAACATCATTCAGAGAACAGACTTGGATTGGTATAAGCTAGTTATTAATGACTTTCTGATGTTAGGCATGGTATAGATCTGAATGTGATTAAGTTAGCAGGAATTCTGCCACTCTGGTGACAATAACCTTGAATCCTAAACTGAAAAATAGGAACATCTTAGCAAGAGAGTAGCTACTCTGAATAGTTGAAGTAAAGTATTAGAAAATTTTAGGATAAATGGGAAGAGCAGACCTCAGGATGAGTAGTTTAAAAGAACTACAGTTGTCAAGATCTAATTATTACACAAAAACTGAGAAGCTTAAAAAATCCTTAATGTTACAGTTACATTTTCAGTCTTCTGGCCACCTTATTTCTAGGTGATGGCATGATTAACATAACTATGGAGGCAGCTCAAATTTAATACTGCTTTACTGTTAGCAATACTATCAGCTCTAGCAGAATCTCTAAACCTAGTTTTCAGCCTATTAGTACAGGAATAATTTGTTTCTCAACTGTTACTTTGAAACATATTGATTTTTCAGCCTACACATGCTTTTACTTGTTTGTGATCTTATCTTACTCAAATTTCAGAACCACACAATTGACTGCTAAGATAAAGAATGCAAAATTATTCACCCAGTTTGGCTTCAGACAAACAAATGGAACTCAACACAAAGAAAGAGAGTTGTATCCAAGTGTTATTTGCCTGAGTTCTTAATATTTCAATACTTTGTGGAAAAAGCAAGTTGGGTAACAAGCTGTTTTGACTTCACTTCCAGTACACTTTCTGGTTTCTCTAGTCTCCAAAGCCAAGAATCCAGTCTAAAGATGACACGAAGCTTCAGCATGCTTAAGGCAAGACAGTGCTGTGTTCTTTTTCAATCTTTGTTACTACACTTTGGAATAAAATAAAAGTTTTGCCATAGTGTATTAAATAAAAGCAGTCTAAGATGTTACCTAAATCCCCTACACTTATTTCATATGTGATTTATGCTTAGAGGAAAGAACCTTGAGTTGGAACTGGTTACATTTGCATTTTCTGCTGAAACAAGTTCTAAACTTGAAGCATGTCATTGGAAGCACATTGCTTTGACAAATTTTCAGCAGAGCTGAAGTCTGATTGAAGTGTCCCCAAAATGGGGCACCACACCCACCAGGTCTCTGGTCTTCAACCTGCTGGCAAAGGGCCTATGCATATAGCATCCAGATCATCCATCTCAGTATCAGCTGACACAACTTCCTCAAAGAACAGTTATGCTTTTTCTAGGAAAAAGTAAACCCTTGCAAGTGTCCACATTGGCATGAGACTGTTGCTCCACTGTTACGTAGGAAATGGAACCAGCTTTGTAGGGAGCAGCCTCTTGCCTGCTCGGGGTTATTGAACCGGCAGCTTGAAAGCCAAGCTCCCGCAGCCCCAGAAACGTCCTGACAGTCTGCAAGCCTGAACTGTGTGTGAACGACTTCACTTTCTAGCTAAGTAAAATATTTTTGATTCATTGTCTTCATTTTGTAGCAACTTCTTTGTCTGTATCAGTACCAGGGAGGACAGGACCTGACTTTTTGAACAACTTTTGTTTATCCCCAGCAGGTCTTGATACTCCTTGCCCATGTTATGCAAGGCTGGCCTACCCCACATGTGACAGAATTGTCGGGCAAGAACTGCCACCACCTTTCTTTACAAACAGGGCCCTCTTTCAATGCCAACTGAATGGAAAGCGTTTGTCAATTTCTGTTTTCTTTTAACTTCCTCTGCACAGATCTGGAGAGCGCCTGCCTATAAATACTTGCTTATAGGGTACGTGGGAAACGACTGTCTTCTACAGGGATCGTGTTTTCAAGTCATATTTTACAGAGGGATAATAAAGGAGTTGAATTTAATTTTTCTGCATCAGCATCTCAGTCATTCATAAGGTGGAAAAGCCTCATCACAAAATAAAGGCTGCAGTCTAAAGTGATGGTTTCAGAGAAAGCAGGATCCCAAAGCTAAAGGGCTCACAGTGTAATGGAGATAAGCAGTCTTTTCCAAATCAAAGTAAGTAGTGTAGTGATATCCACCAAATATGATAGGCAAATTTTCAAGTGTTACTATAAAAACTTTTGCAGTCAATTCTGAATGTATTTCAGACTGGCCTATGAATCAAAAAATATGTATTAAAACAGAGTCTAGAATGTGTGACTGAATTCCAATTCAGTCTTTGCAACTGAATTCCAGGCATCATAGAATGATTTTCAAGATGTTAGTTAAAGCAATAGAATATGTATCTAAAAGCAAGCTTAATCTTGACTGCATTTTGAATGAAAACATTTGAAAATTCATGCTAATGCATTTTTTTAATTGCACTTGAATTTTTTACAGTATTCAAAAAAAGCAGTTGGAAATTAAAGGCTGCAATCCTGCAAATATCACCATTAACTTTAACAAAACTACCAGCATGCTGTTAGGGGCTGCTAAATACCAAGAATTAATAAATGTACATTTTCTTAAAAGTCTTTGCTGAACCAGTACAAAACTATGTCAGCATTAACAACGAAATCATTCCAATTTTTCAAGATGTTGAAATTATCATGAATTTCTGAATATACACATCAATCAAAACAACCAGCCAAAAAAATGAAGGTTTTGGGAAAGACCAGACCTTTATTTGACAATATACTGCATGGAAATGCTTAGAACTCCCTGAAATGGATGTACAAGATTTGCTGTGAACTGTTCACTGTGCTTTTGAGAAGTACAAGAGACAAAGAGTATTCCCAAAAAAATCACCATGTGTTTCACAGCCCCTAGAGAACACCAAAAAAAGACTTTAGAAATGTTTGTCCAGAGAGAGCACATGCAGAGTTTCTATCAGCTTCAGTAAACCTTGCAATAAGTCCCACTATATTATTTTAAAGATTATTTAAGAAACTTAATCTATAATAGTAGTTTACAGTACTGTCATTCCTGAGTAAGAATTACTAATTTCTTGGTGCTGTTAATATACATTTGTTAACTGGAGAATGGTGATCAGAGAAATTGTCAGAAATAATTTTTTTTAATCTCGTGCTTTGCTTAGCTGGCTTTCCTCTTTTGGATAAAAGAGTAGTGGTAGCATTTAATTCTTTGTCCTCACTACTCCATGAAATTATTATTTTTTGTGTGATTATCTTTCAGTCCAGTTTGTACCTCACTCATGACACAAGGGTGGTAGGAACATTCTGCCAGAAGGCAAAGGGAAAAAAAGCTATAGAAGGACTATCTAAGTGAAAATGTTTGCAAGTCAAAGGGAGGGCACTTTTAACTTCACAAAAGAAAATGCTGGTTTCTGTTGTAATGTTGGTTACACAATCACATAAGGTTTTATTTTTAAAAGCAAGTAAAAAATTATAGTGCATCAGCTCTTTGACTGGTGTAAATCAAGATGGTTTTATTGACTTTGATGGAGCTATGTCGATTTATACCAGATGAGGATTTGGCCTACTGTATGAAGATATTTTTATTTCTCTTCTCACTCTATCAGTTAAAGAAAGGGTAATAATCAAAACAAGCTGGAAGCAATTATGCATGTGTGAGGAGGGGGTAGTTTCATAATAGCTAACTTGATATTATTTCCTGTAAAATGCATCAGGAGACTAAAGGCTGGAGCCTGCTGACCAGTTTGTTTTGTAAAGAAATATTTGTTCAAATCTGTTTATAATAATTTGTCAAATTATGGGCATATTCAGCTGAAGCACTTGCCTTCCACTGACACCAGAGGCAGCAGTTCTGGAGCTGATCAGGGCACCAAGTGGCACCCATGAGGGAAGACCCAGGCAAAATTTGGCTTTCACTTGCATCTGTGTAACTCTGGAATAATTCTACCAAAATCAGTGGAAATATTTTCTGTTTACAAGTGTGCCTAAAAGCAAAATTTGGCACCGTCTTCAACTGAGCATTTATAAGCTGTTTCTGGCAACAAATAAGGATGGGGGAGGGGAAGATTATTCATTGCAGATGCTTTGTAAGATTACCAAAGGCTTTCTGGTGACAATAAAGTCTACTAACATAGTCATTTTTGGAAAATGCTTTTGAAAATGTGATTTGAGGGAAGTTTCCTGTTATCCTTTAATTCTTACATCATTTCATGGTGGTAAAAAATACTAACCAAGACCTCAAGTGAAGTTACTTAAATTGTTCTCCTTACCGTGGTGAGCCAGATGAGTCCCAGCCTGCAATACCAAGGGGACTAAAGCTATTCATGGCAAGCTAAGATTTCTAAGAAACCATCTTGGATGAACACATTTCATAAGGTGTAGTTTAATTATTGTTAAGCAGCCACACATTGACAAGAGAGCTGAAGACAAAATAATCACAACTAAAATAAATGGAAAAATTTATGAATTAATTTTTAAGTTACAATGCAGATTATTCTAAAGTACCAACATTAGCACTATAAACACTAATGTATACCAACCAGCTTTTGCAATATAGCTCATTTGTCTGATCTCTTTGCTTTCAGGAATGATTTAATTTTTTGTAACGTTTTTGTAACGTTTTAACTTAAGAATATAAATAAAGTGACTTCCTGCCCTGCTAGGGTGAACATAGTTATACTAGGCTAATGGTGCTTTTAGCACTACAGCTTATACCCATATAAGTACCTCTTTCTAAACTGATCTACAGGTAAATAAATCCCAAAATAAATCCCAAAACCAGCATGTAGGTGAACCCTTAAGTAATAGCAGACCACTCATAAAAGAGTGGAAAATACGCAGTTCAGAAATTATTATGCATAAATGCAGCTCTTGCCCCAGCTAGGGAGAGCCCCAAAGAGCCCTTCATCCCTGCACCGGCCCTCTCCAGCCCTCCCCGCTGTGTCTCCCTGGGAAAGGTCAGGTAACCTATTAATCCGGCCCTGGACTTTGATTTGAAGTACGTATACATCTACCATTTCCGGGATCCTTTTGAAGCAAGGAAGAAGCAGAAAATTTCCAGGGAAAGTTTGCTTATTTTGGGATTCTTTTTTTAATAGCTTACATGCAACCACCTTAAAACCAAAATAAGGCATCGTTTCAGCTAGAGCAGGTGATGGCATTCTGACACTGAATTTAAATACCTTCCCGTAATGAATATGTAACTTTACGTATGAAGTGCTGCCTGGTTATTCTGTGTGTTGCTGCAATGCATCATTCACTAATTTTCTTACACAGCTTTTCAGCTATGCATGGAAATTCATGGGGTGTTTTTTCCCAATAAGTTTCAAATGTATATGCTGTTCTACACTGAAAAAGACAACTGCAAGGGCATTATGATCTTTTCTAGTGAGAACATAGAATAGAAAAATAAATTAAATAATGTAACCAGCAGCTACATTGATTGACTGAATTTCTATGGTTATGTCTGTGTACATAGGGGCATGTGTTATATGTATAAATGAATTATTCTATTTTTTATAAATGCATGAACTCAATTGTTTTTACTATTTAATATATTGCACAAAATATAACTGCTTACAGACAATATTCCTAAAATCAATACCACAAAATCAAGTCACACTAAGAATAATTTAAAAGGATGAGAAAACTTTGATTATTTTTCTGCTTAGGTTTCAGATCTTTACAGGAAGGGAAAAAAAAAAGAAATTAAAAGATCTCTTTCAAACCTGGTGTGTGCTGTAAAGATGATGTTCCAGCTAATTTTGACGTGGACAGGAGGTTACAACTGAAGTCAGGAATAGAGAGAAGATTAAATTCTAAATCATGACCCTGTTTTCATAGCAATGTATTAAGGAAACAAACCAGAATGACATACCTAAACCAAAGCATTTCTAAGTAAGGCATCTGTCAGATTTTTCCATGAGGTATAGGCAGTTTATGATGTACTGTGATGGTCAGATTTCTGCATTTTAGTATTGCTCAGCTTTCATGAGAAGAGTGGTCCAAAGCCTGAAGACGAATTTCTGAGATAAACTGAACAGTAGCCAGGAAAAAGGTTAGTATCACAGTAGTAACAGGTTTATATGTGTCAGCTAACTTGAAAAAAGACTAGAAGAGGTGATCATTAAATCAAGTGAAGCTTGAATGTATGAATGCATTTGAGTTTGGTGTTAAACTACATAGACGGTCAGGTACTACACCAATATCTAATCCTGTACATACTACTGGAGTTGGTGCTTAGCGCAGCAGAACTTCAGGCACAAGTTCTCATGGGGAATATCTGTGGCATGAACTGCATCCCTGTTTTGTCCTGATCAGGGACCAAGATAATCCTGTCACCAGGCAGAACTGAAGTCTGCTGAGAGATCTCTAAAAGCCACCTCTTGGGGTCCTGCAGGAGCCACTGCTTATCACTTGAGGCTTAGCTCACTTACTGTTACCCAGATGCAGAATAGAAGTGACCCAAGCACCAGCTGAACCCCCTAGCCAGGAAGAAAATGGGTAAGAACTGACAAAAGTACCAGATTTCCCTTCCAAGTGCTCTAGCCTGATCTGAGAAGAAATATTAATCATATCTTTACTGTCTAAAATAGAGAAATAGAGTACAGCTATTCTGAGGTACATATTTAAGGTTCTGGAGGCCTCACAAAGTTTTTTTGGGACTGTTTTTTCATTGATTGGTTGGGTTTGGTTGATTTTTTTTTTAACTACACATGTAATTAACTGGTTTACCAGTTAGAAAGAAATCTTTGCAAGCAAGAGACATCCACCTCTTTACAGTCATCATGTTCCCTTAGGAATTATGAAGAGTGGAACAAATAAGGCTGGAAGGGATCTCTGAAGGTCATCTATTCAAACACAGGTTGAAATAGTAGGATCAAATTGCTGGAATATTTTCATTCATATTATCTCTTTCTAGTGTGCAGCCTGATTCTGACTCTACTACAAGGTTTTACAAAAAGAATTACTGTGGGACTTAAGAATTCCTCAGGAAGAAAAGCAAAGAGAAGTGGAAGTAACAGAATGACTTCTAAAATGCTGTTGCTCAGCTTGACCTCCAATTGAGTATCAGTTTAGGAGAACTTTTAATTAAAAATTTAATTTGATTAGTCTGGTTAGTCCTGAAATTTAAGAAGCTAGTGTCAAGGCCCATAGAGCCTGAGACCAAGTACAGTCTAATTACCAGGCTGGAATTTTTAAATTACTACAGATAAGAGTATTGGGGGAAAACTGTCATGATTCAGAATTCAGAAACCACGTCCTCCCTATTTTCTGGACATCCCACTCAGCCTCTGAGAGGGAGGGTTCAGAGTGGAGTAAGTGAAGGCAGATAACCACATTCCCAATCTGCTGTCGTCCTCAGACAGCAGAGTTTATGATGATGTGCCTTCTGCTTACCAAAGACAAATGATGAAATCAAAGAGGGTTTAAGTAACCTCACTTGTCAACAGGTGTCTTCACTATAATTACTCATAGTTGGCCTTTTGCCAATAGGCAAAATAAGGGTTCTGCAAAACTCTAACATATCTCCCCTTCTTGAGGTATCATAGTCACAAAATATTAATCTCTTTTGCCAGGTAGCAGAGCAGGATTCAAGCATTTGTGAGGGATATTCTCATTTACAGCTTGGTGTTTTTGTACAAGCCCACCATTATTATTGGCTTAAGACAAAACCCTGGGCTGTGAACAGAAAGGGATGAGGTGTGTTACCCACCTTGCTCCACTCTGCAGGGAAGAGTAACAAGCTGCTTATGCTAATGCACTGAACTGCTTAGCTAGATTTGGCACAGGTGCCTATCCAAGTTTTTGGTTCATTATGAGCAGATCCTACTAAGTAGCATCACACTAAAGCTGCTTGATTTGTACTGGAAACCTCCATCTTGGGACTGAATGCATTTTAAAGGCCCTGACAGATGGGCTCTGAACTGAACAGCAGCAATCTGTAATGCTTTACCTCCCCCATGTCTGCTGTGCCCTGTCCCAGAGCCGTCTGTCCCAGCAGAAGGGGAAACGAGCAGATGCTGAGAAGGGCAATTTCTCCGTGGGGTCTGGCCGGTGGCCTGTGCACGGTGAGGCAGCAAGCCCCTGCTTTGCCCACTGCTAGGGCAAGGACCCCAGCAGTGAGGTGGGGGAGATGGGAGGCAGACAATGTGTAACCATCACTGCTAAACCTGACGAGGTTCCACCAGGATGTCTCACACTTAGCTGGTTTGCCAAACCCTGCTGCAGCTGCCTCGTGTGGCACATTCTTCACACGCATAATAATTTGACCACAGTCAAAGTTTTTGCTTAAAGCAAAGACTAAGAGAGTGCTGATGCAGTGCAGGAGGAGAGCAGAATGTGTTTTAAAGCCTTTTCACAGCTTTGATCTGAAATCTTTTGGGTTCCAGTTAAACCCATTTTGCCCTGCCAGCAGCAATCCTCACAGGAACACAAACAAGGGCCCTGTCTCCTCCGTCTTGCACCACTCACACCCTCTGTGTCTGGGCTTACCTGCCAAATTTCGTACATCTCTGTGTCTGGCTCCTATGCAAATTAAGCAATCTGTATCTAATGTATATATTGTCACAAATATGGCTTCTGAAAAAAACACTGGTAGGGGTGGTTAACAGTATTAGGCTGAGCCTTGGCTTTGCAGGGAGATCTCCTTCAAAGATCAGGGTCTGAGTGCAGTGGTGATGGGAAAGAGCCTTCTTGATAGCCAGTCTGGAAAGCTTTTCTCTGGAAAACACAGGTAACAGGTGCACTCAATGGTTCTTATGGCTCTCTTCCAGGTCAGGATCTTCTCTGGCCAATGAGCATAGCAGTGGAAGACCAGAACTTTACAGAGGGCTGTTCCCCATGGAAGGAGGAGAGTTGACTGCTATCCGATGCTACACATTCATTAGGTGCTGCCAGTCCTCTGCTGGTTCCTTGCTCCCTCTTCCCCCTAATCCACCTCTTCCTCTTGACTGGATGCCCAGTGCCCTAAAACTGTCCTGGGAACGGAGAGCATACAGAGGAGAAAGGGATGGCTGTCCATCAGCTGTGCATCACCCCAGCTCCCAGGGGCAGATACATAGACTCCTTGCCTGTAGCAATCTTCCCCTAATTATTTCAGAACAAGCCCTCCTGCTCTTGATTTCTCCTACTTTTCCTTCTTGCCTTGCCTCTTCCCCACCTCACAGGAAGACTGGCTGGGAACCAGCATCCAGGTGAACCAGTTTGGGCAGAAAGAGATCCTGGTCTATTGAACTCTGTACTCCAGCTTCCCTCACCGAGGGGTGAGGTAATTGGATAGCTCATATACATTTCTGAAAACATTGTAGGAAGAGTAAAGGAAACATGACTGGGAGAGGTGGGATGGTTCTGCAAGGCAGGGGAGAAAAAACAGTCCGGGTCATGCCAGAAGCAAAGTGGGAATTTATGGGGAGAAGTCCTCACTGACTTAGCAAACTCAATGGCTGCAGCAAGAGACAGATGGCTGCTCAGGGCTGGGAGTGATGGAAAGGGCTCAGCTGTGGTGCAGTGCTAAACAGGGCTTAGCACTAGGCTCAGGTCATTGTTGGGTCTGGAGGCTTCACCTCCTCTCTGGGGCACTGAGCAGTGTATGACTGCTTTTCCCACCAGACAGTCACCAGGCTGCTCTGGTGATGCTGAGAAGTTTGGACCTTGTTTCTCCTGTGCTGTGATCACAGCATTGCCATGCGCTGGAAATACTTGTTTTGGAGCCTAGATATCTCTGACAGTTAATTTAGGCTATGAGCAGGGATGTCATCCACACATACAGGATGTTTGTCTGCTCTCCTCTCTGCCAAGGTCCTTCATTACTATTAAGGCCTACATGGGGAGGGGACAGAATTAAGTTTCTGACCGGCTCTGTCTTCTCCACTCCCTCCACGCCCTTTGCAGCCACTTGCAGGAATGATGAAGGAATAATGCCAAGTCTGGATACCATATCATTGTAGCTACAAGACAGTAAAAAAAAATAAATCCTTATTACTGAAAGGCCATTAGCTCTGGGTTGAATGGTCTGCTTCAAAGTCTCAGTAAAATACCTCCTTCTAGCTACTAAATACTCATCCCTATTATCTGTGAGAGCTAAACCACATGCACAGTTATGATTAATGTGGGTGCTGCAACTAACTTCTGTTAGTTCAGAGCACGATTATCAACTCAAAGCAGTAAGTGGTAAGAACATCCTTCTGTTACGAGAGTTTCAGGGTGGTATCAATTGTTTTGCATGCAAAGTTTGGATGAAACAATTGACCAGGAAAGAAAACCCCACTGAACAAAACCAAACACAAAAACAAGAGACAAAACCAGGAAGAGAAAATTAATGCAGTGTTGGATTTTATATCATACATGTACTGTGAAAGAGGATCGGTTTGAAAGGGATTGGGAAATTTCACAGAAACCACCTTGTTATCTATGTAAGTAAAACCAGAACTAATTATCAGGCTGTGCTCAGTCATGCTGTTCCTGTTAGCACAGCCCTCTCAGAAAGTGAAAAAAAATAAGTAATTTTAGGGTTCCTCTTACCTGCAGAAAAATCTGAAGATGGAAAGGAAGAAAATAGTAGCCTTAGGAGGTACTTTTGGCCTTCTAAACATTAGCTGGTAGTAGAGACCCTGGGACTGCTAACAAGCTCATGTTTGGCTATTCTGCAAGTTAAAGTATTATTTAATCAGAGCAAGCAAAGGAATATAGATAATGCAGAAATTCAAAGATACCTTAAATCCACTTTTGTACTTTCTCTCTCAGCCCATATCTTTGGCTGTAGCTCAGGGTCTGAGCATCTGTGCATAAATTGGTTTAAAGATCCATCTTCAGAAATCTCAGTGCTCAGAGCTGAAAGTGGAGAGCCAATAATCAGATGATGAGAACTGGAGGAAATTCAGTGAAGTCTTGCACACACGGAGTTACACCAGCAGGCAGCCAAACCAGCCCCACCTCTCTTTAATTTTATCTAACAATTCCCATGGACCATCTAATCGGTCATGGTGGCTCTTAAATTGTGTCAGCTTTGTACTGCAGAGATACTTCAATTCACTCTGTTACCTGATGGGAAAGGATGAGAGGCTTGCAGCAACCCCATTTGCTGGTGCCAGCCTTCTGGCACCTAAGCTAGCAGGTCTCCCCTTTCCGTGCATGCCGGAGGCACTGGTTCCAGGGCAGCAGTGCAGCAAACCTCACTGCAGAGACACACCAGCATCTGAATTGAGGCATGGACCAGAACACAGGCTGAAAACCTCTGGACATGAGCTGAGGCTCCTCTCCAAAGCTGTCACTCATCCGGAAGCATTAAGCAAGAGCCAGGGGAGTCAAGAGTTAGAAAACAACCCTCTAAAAGAAACAGAACATAGCAAAGCTGGCAGCAGCCACGGACAGGCCAAGAGGCTGGATCACACCAGTGCATAGGAAGAGCTGAAAAGGGAAGAGCTGGGACCATGCAGCAGCAGCATGAAGTGGCCCAAAAGCTGGATCTGGGAGAAGAAGATGCTGTACTCAGAGTCTGCATGAAAAAAAAAAGGCTATAGCTGAAAGGTAAATTCCCAGCTATATTCCCCAGCTGAGCATGTGCAAGTAAAATTACAGAGGTAGCATTAGAAGCTGGTATTAACACCATCACAGCTAAATGTCAGAAGTAGCCTAGAGAGGGAACTTCACTCTGCAAAATGCATGGCTGTGAAATCCATCGGCAAAACTGATGTCTGCTTCTATTAGTACCACAAAAGCAGTTTGACCTAAATAGTAATTTCTGTTTGGCACTGAAAGACAAACAGGAATAAGGTCCAAAATATGAGTCATTAAAAATAAAAAAAGGCCAATAACATGTACTGTACTCCACAATCAGCCCCTTCCCAAAAGGGGGCCAAAACTGTACATATTTTGGATTCTTCCATAGCAAATCTTACTGCCACCTCAGAATTTTTGGCTGACACCTTGATGACACTGAAGTAGAGAGTCCGTCTATGACACAGAAATTTCAAATAGACAGTGGTGGTCCTTACTAATTTCAGTAAGTGCATTAAGAAACACAGACTCACAGTATTGCAACACCACATGTTGTGCTCACACATGCAGAAGTTTTGACTATAAAATCCTTGAATGCTTGGCAGCCTCCTCATTGCCTGGCTCTGGTTTGGATTTTTTTGCTGATGACCTTTTGGGTTATTGCCCTGGCAAGAACGGAGAGCTGACAATGACCTACCAGTCACTGGTTCAGTCTTTCTAACATACACAAGTGGGAAAGAATCAGTAGAAATGCCGAGATGCTCCTGTGTAGACTTCTGAGAGTGACACCTCTAGTGCATATATATAGCATAGTAGTTCAAGATTACTTGAGCTTACTAGCTTCTAACTGAAATGTACTTACTATTCAAAATGCTTTCAAAAGTACAAAGCTGATGTACTTGTTTGCTTACATCCTCAGCATGTACACCTTACACAGGACTGAAAGAAAACATGTAGGCATCTGTGATCTCTAGTAGAGAATACTGCTCATCAGCATCCAACCCTAGTTAGTCGGCAAGTGCTTTCCACAACATCATGCTTAGTCTCATTTTAAGATGCTAAGCCTGATGTTTTGTTAACTTTCTGTTTAGCTTACTATTAAAATTAGTAATTTTTTCTTTGTTAGTTTCTTTGTTCAAGCAGTTGGAAGCAGGCAGCTCCACCCAAATTCTTCATTACACCAGTGCCTTTAAAATGTTTATCTGTGTGTCAGCTTGGTGCTTGTGTCTTAAATTGTTTTGCCAAGAAGCCATCAGTGATGTTCTGTTCCCCTCCCTTACCCCCCACCCCGCCAGTAAATTGTGTACTACTTATCTTCTTAATGTCATTTTTAAAATAGATATTATTTATTTTAACAGCTATGTATTTTCATGCTCCCAATTTTAAGTCTTTAAAAATACTGACCACGAAGAGTGCACTCAGCAATCCTACAGCAGACCATGTGTGTGCAATTACCTCATTTACACAATCACAATAACCACACAAAATTCAATGCCCCATCTGGAAGATAGGAAATATTATTTCCTTTCTTCTACCTTTGCGTACATAGCTGACTCTCGAGAATAAGCAGAGTCTCATTATGTTGGTGTATATACATACACACATACACAATACATATGCTCACACTATACTGCAGATAATTGGGGCCTGATTTCTGTTGGGGCTGCTAGGAACTCTGGTAAATTGTTGTACTTCAAATTTTGGCATGAAATCTCCTGCCAACTTTGCCCATTCTTGCTACTTCCAGCTCAGGCTGACAGTTTTGGCTGGCTGCCTTCCCTGCTTGGGTAAACCCTGGGAAGCATAGCTGAGCAAAGATGCAGAACTTCCCCTCTCCCCCACCTGCCCCATAGGTGTTTGGTGAGGCTTGAGCCAGGTGATGGAAAGTAAGCCATCACAGCCATTTTCACAGAGAGAGAGGCAGATCAGGAGAACCTGGACCTCTGATGCACCCTGTGATACAGAATGAAAACTGTTTTCTTCTCCTGTCCTACCAAGTGGAAGGAGAGGAGTCTCCAGAGAAGCATGAATGCAAAAATCCCCAAGACAGGGTCTCCAGGTAAAGCAGTACCACAACTGTGGGAAGAGCTGGGACATCACGCAGGTCATGCAACAGAAAAAAAGGGGGGAAACAAATACTTAGTACAAAAGGCTTACAACTAATAGTGAACTTCTGGGTTTGGGGTTTTACTATCTCTTTGTTGAATGGGGAATGACTCCAGCATGTGTTCACATACAGAACTCCGACATTACAAGCTACAAGGGACACTGGAGGTGATCAGTTCTAAGCCTTCCAGCATACTGCTACCTTGTTCCTGTTGGAAAAGACTCACCCCTAGGGTGCCACAAACATGTCAATTTTTTAAGAGGTACAAGCTGCACAGAGTTTCTGCAAAGGAATTTAAAAAACATGTGCACTTAAGCATGATGTTCCATCTCTCTTCCTTCTCCAAAACACTGTGCCACATTAATCTGCTCTCAAATAATGAATGAGTGGAAGTATAGACATTTCCAGGAGCATTTAACATGCATTTGTTGGAAAAGCAGCACTGCCTTCTTCTCCCGCTTATTTCTACAAATATAACTCCCTCTACTGCAGAGGGCTTGTGACAGCCCAAGGGCATATGAGAGGCCATTTGTTAAAATGCTGGCAAAGAGTACTGGCATTGTGCATGTCAGCTCCTGCTTTACCAAGGGTGGGCAGGGGGCAGCTAGAGCCTGAGTCTGTTGTGAGGCCTCAGAGATGAGATGGAGCAGGGGCTCTTTTCACTGGAGTCCCCACCAGGAATTCCTGGAGAGTAAAAAGCAACCCCTTAAAAATGTTTCTGTCATTATTCCAGCCTGCAGGAAGCCCTAGAAGTTGCTCAGCTGAAGTTACAGGTCACATTTTCTATTATTGTCTTCCAGTAACAGAGAAAACATGCAGGCTGCAGCCACACTCAGGAACAGCTCCTGCTGCACCATGGGCTGGTCCTGGCACTAGCAGCAGGGAGAGAAAAGACAGCTGAGAAAAGACAAGAGACAGGAGAAACCTAGTAAAGAGAGGAGGATACAGATGGTGAGGAATGAAGGAGCTGGATTTAGGTTTTTTCAAGCTTACTCCACTGTCAAGTTTTCCTAAGCATGAGCCATTAGCCCCTTCCAGTATTGCTTACTGTGAAAAAAGGAACATGGAAAATGACACACCTTTGAGAGCCAGGCTGTTCTCACTAGGCATTTGGTGATTTTTTTGAAAACAGTCTCAAGATATTTGCAATGTTTCCTGTCTGCAAAGTGAATCTATCATTCTTATAGCTTGACATTTTTTGGTGCTACTACAGTGGATCCAGTCTTTTTTTCTTCTTTTTCTTTTACTACTACAGAGTGCTTCTTTTACTACTACTACTAGTTCTTGATGGGTTCAAATTTCAGAAGGCTCTTTCTGCAGAAACCAGGGTAATGCATGGGAAGTTATGCTACTGGGGAATAGCAGAGCTGCTTTCCATGTGTGACAGGAACTCCTGCCGATTATAAGCGCTGCAGATATGCATCTGCCTCATTAATTTTTTCTAATTCAGGCCTACAAAAGTGAAATTTTGTGATTTACAAGGTGTTCATGACCACAGTGTACTGCTGCTGTAGCTGGGGTTGGGACCTCTGTCAGGCCATAGAGAGCTGTGTTTCACAGGCAGTGGCAGCACACACCAGCTGTGCAGCCCCAGAGCTGTGCAGGGCAGAGAGCAGCGCAGGCTGGCAGCTTGTGGCAGCCACCATGACATCTCCAGCAGCTGCCACAGGGCTGCCCTGCACGCAGACCCAAAAATCTGTGTGCCAGATACTCCCCTCTCCCTTCCTCCCAACACCAGGGGCCAGCTAACAGTAAGGGCAGTGTAAAAACTGAGAGCACTAGGAAACAATTATTTATGCATTTTCAACACTGTACTGTGGTAAATCTGTGCTTCCTTTTCAATGCTATCAGCTGAAGGAAAGAGCCAGAAAGCATCTCAGAGAGGTACTGGTATTATCTTTGCCTTTCAGGTCTTTTAAATTAGGTCACTTTACAAAGAAGAGCTCCACTGTTTAACATTTTTTATATGACAATCTCAAAGCAATTGATATTCAATTAATTCACAACCTTGCTCTGATTTTGGATTTGTTGTTCTCATTTTCACTGTAGACACCAAGGAAGAGAAAAGTTCAATCACTGGCCAAATACCATGCAATTCAGCAGTAGCAGAACTAAGAACAAGGACTCAACATGCTGAATATACTCCAGCAGCCTCCTCAAGCTGAACAAGCAAAACCTTAGCTGAGGCAATACACACACTCTTGGGAGGATTTCAGCTGACGTCTGAGGTCTTCTGAGGCTGCACAAGGAGGACTGATTTTCCCCCTTTCACACGAGGTTTTGCAAACTACGCCACAATTTACCTTTGCTACCCTTGTTTGTGGGAATGTGTAACAGGACTGAAAAGGGCCAGCTGGAAAAGAGACAATTACTACCTTCTTGATACACTAATTGTTTCTAGCTCTTCAGTAGGTGATTTAGGCAGCTCATAACATCCTGAAGAATGGCCCTGTGATCTCTGGCCCTATGAAGTCAAGTTAGGAAGAGGCTTCTAAAAGGACAGAGGAGATATATCTCATATTAATATGAGTTTGATAAAACCAAACTGAATTACCACCACCTCTTCTCAGTGAACGTGTCAATGTAAGGGTTTTAACCAAGGGCCCATAAAGGGTAGGAGACACACATTTCAACAGCTTGAACCCACCTCTTCAGTTTCTCCTGATGTCTAAAAAAGACAGGGGGAGCTTCCCTTTTGCACCCTCTGCTGCATATGAGCTCCAGATGCGTGCATGCTATTTTCAGTCAGAGGATACAGATGTCATTAAATATGCTGGTGATCTGCTCCAGTCTATTGAAATTTTTTTAATCTGAGATCAACACCCAAAAAAAGTATTTGAAGACTCAGCATGAAGAGGGAAATAACTGCAATGAAAGTTGTAGTTCCCATATTACTAAAACAAGGTGCAGGGCAAAGATCATACCCAGTACCATGAGCCCCAAGTCCTGACAATTGATTTGGGAGATCTTTCAGGACCTCTAGAAAAAGTAAAAAAGCATTCCAACATGGTGTTTTCTTCTCACATGGCAGTAGGGTTATGAAGTAGCTTTTTGTGATCCATTCAGTTTTCATTTTATAGCAGCCTATTTATATACTCCAGTCACAGCTTCCACTGTACTGATTACTACAGTGCTCATTTCCTCATTCTGAACTGTGCATGCATTTCTTTTCCTCATTTTTATTCTCTCCTTATTAGATCTGTTAGGCTTGCATTACTCCTCCATGCTGTTGCTTAGCCTCTCCTAGGCTTCTTTTCTAGGGGCACTTGTCTCACTGACAACTAAGTAACCAATAAAACAAATGTTTTAAGAAAAGCTTTCCATCTTTTTACATTTTTAAATTCATGAAGAATAGATTCAACACAGTATTCGAGCAGCGGTTCAGTAGCACTCAAGTTAAAACATCCTCTTCCACTCTGAACAGGACATGAAAGCAAGACTTCTTAAAACTCACTATCCTTTCTACAGTCCCATTTATTTACTGAGTTGGTGAGTGCCTAAAGGCCACTGATCCTTTTTGCTTACAGCACGTGTTATCAAAGTCACTGACCTGTACATCATTTGAAGACTGAAATCCAATTTAATGTTTTCCCATTTACACTAGACATAAGTTGTGCAGCAAACTTTTTAACAATGCTTCTAAATACACAACACACTTATGAAAAAACTCCTGAAGTTAATATTTTTGCACTTGGGATTGTTAACGTTTGCTAAAACCCAAAACATTCTTCAGCTGACTAAAAGCTTTACATCCTTAGAATGTAAAATCTAAATATAAATGTGGTGGGCGTATGTGGATCTTTTCTCTCTGAGGAGGCTCTGTTACGAATTTTCACCGTTTTACACCACCACCAAGCCTCTGCTAAGCCATGACACCTGTTCAGAATTTTCAGCTTCTTAACCCCTTGTTACACTTCCTACCATCCACAGAAGAAGTGCAGGAAAAGAGTTCCATCATCCTGGATTTGCTGTGTTAATTTTCCATGGCTCCTCGGTGTCCTTCAGTATTTTATATTGATACTCACCTTAAGGACAACTAACTAAATGGATGAACTTGCCTCCCTCATAACATATGCCAGTAGATAATCTGGTTATCAAGCAGACCCTGGAAAGAAAACCTAAAAATTCCATAGGAGGAACACCAAAGATAATACTGTTAATAAATATTATTACTGATAAGAATAAATGGTTTATACCAAAATGAAAAGCACTACAGCTTTTATGTAACATTATGCTAAATGCATTCTTATCATTTACATCAATAAGGATTCACTATTCTTAGGTTTGATATATTTAGCAAACATTGGCAGTGCACAATGCTACTGACCAAAAGTTCTTTTAGCATTACTATGTAGACATTCTTTTTAACATTTCTGCAAAAAATAAACCATGAGGATGTCTCCTAGTAAAAGGTCAAAATATCCTGTTGAGACAAAATGCCTCAGTAAGAAAATCTGTTTCAAAATACTCTTTTTCATTAAAAACCACATATATGACTCAAATTAACCACAATATGAATTTTGACCTGATTTATTCACACAAATCAATCCAAGTTCATTTTAGGCCCAAAATATATATCATAAGGACACTAGTAAATTTTTCCAGGTATTAGAGAATCTTGTATAAATGTATCTGTTCGAGCGCTTCTCTGTCAATATCCTTTTCCATATACACATCATAGTTCAGCTGCACCTCTTCAACCCATTGACTGAGCTGTACATCTGCCTGAAAAAAATGAAAGCAGATCCTTAAATCAACACCATGTTCAGAAACAGCAGGAGTTTCAAGGTTTAGGAGTTTCAACATTAAGAAGGCAAGACATAGTATGAGAGATTAGTCATTCTAAATTATATGGCAATGATAAATTAATTTCTGGAAAAGCCATTTTATCTCAAATAGGAGATAAAAAAGATAACTTTAAAAATTATCTCAGTCAATAGTCTAGATATTTTGTTAGCATATTACAACCGCCTTTCTTTATGCATTTGTGTAAGCCTCAAGCATCCTAATTCAAAGGGTGACATTCTGACAGATGTGTTGAGGGAGCAGCTAACAGTATCATGGAAGAATCACAGGTATTTTCTCGTTTTACACCCAGGGAGTATTGTATTAAAGGCTACAAAGGGCTTCTCAGCTGCTCTATGACTACAGCCTGCTCCAAGAACAGTTCAAATGACACTACTGCTGGTCTTGGGGGTGAGGATCTACTTCACCCATCAGCATACAGGCAACAAGTGATTCAATTTCTCTAAAATGAACTACTGTTGTGAGAAAGTCACTTTATACATAACCTTGTCATGTCTGATCAGTGTTTTGTTTCCTAACTAAAGCTAGGCCACATAATTTGACCAGGTATCACACACATAATCTACTGATGACCGATGGCAGAACGGACAGAGAGCGGAGCGTGGCCCATCGGGAGCAGCACAGAGCATTCAACATCTTTGAAAGATGCACTGTCTTCATAGAGACATGAAAGATGTGTGCTTCCAACTGCAATTTAAAGCTATGTAACTGATTCAAGATGCCTGATGGTAGTCACTTGGCTAGCTGGGAAACCACATCTCTCACTTATCTGTATTTCCAAAAGCTCATACTGCAATATTAATACACATGTTAATACAGTGATTCATGCAGCCTACTGATACAGGCTGGGATTTTCCTTGTCACATGAGGACAATCAAAGTACAGGAAGATGTGCTGGTGGTCAGCCTCAAAACAGAATCCTGAGTCTTCTACTTTTTAATCTCTGCACAAAATTATATATCCTTCCTTACAGCAATACTGGCAAGCAGCTAACTTCAACTACAGAAATGCCACTTGGACAGAATATAACCAAGTGTGTCAGCTAAAACAGGCTGAGGGAACTTACCTGAAGCTTTGAAAGTGATTCCTCAAGACTTGGAACTGTCACTAATAAGGACCCTCTTTTCCTTACATTACAAGCAATAAATTCCCAAGCTCTGAAACATATTTAAAGATAGGTGACCAGTTTTTGGGGGAAAAAACACACATATTTGATATACAATGTATCTAACACTTGCAGTTTATTGGCCAGAGGTAGACTAAGCTTAAAGACTTGCAATACATGCTTATCAGTCATTATTAATATCTAAGCAAATGTATTTACAGGAATAAAACCAAGCTTTGTATTAAAAACACAAGGAATACATGGTCTTACAATGTTAGATTTTGTAACTTTATAATTCTCATACATACATGCATATCATTTGGTATTGTCAAGACTTCCACTTTGAACAAGGATTAATCATTGACATTTGGCCTCTTTGGTTTGAAGAAAATCCAGTCCTGAAGTGCAGTCCTTTATTAAGCTTCACAACAAGCTGCTCTTTACATACATACTTCGTGTACAGTCGTGACAAAGTACTTCTCTTAAGACATTAGTAATCAGAATGTTTAAATATAGCCCCCAGCATTCCCTTTTTTTTTTATTTTGCAAGTAAGATCATTTCTCACAGCACAGCAATTCAGACTAAAAAGAATTTAATTTCCAGCATTCTTCAAATGTCATTTGTCTTCATGCTACTAATGCAACATTAAACCACTATTCCCAAGTTATGCCACAATCAAACGAATTCTCAGTCCTGTGCCTGGAAATACATCTCCTGGCATTTTGAAACACCCCCTAACTATCTTTCACCCATCCACTCTGTGCCTATCTGGTTGGCATTATCACCTGGTATCCAGGGCAGCAGGGCAAGCCTTAGCTGAAGCTGGTACAGAATGACAGACTTGGCTGGGACCAAGTGGAGACACAGGTACTCCTTTTTTCTGACTGCCCATTCTAAACTTAGGATGATCAAGTTATTTACACTTTAAACGGATGCTGCTGGATTAGCAAAAGCTCATCTCTGAGTGCCTTGTACCTGAAAGAGAACCTTAGCCACATGTTTGTTTGCTATCACATCCTTACGAATATCTATTAGAAATATCATTCATAACCATGCTTTGTAGTCTGTATACATTAAAGCTCTGACATCAACGAGTCAGTGACTCTTACTTCTGAAGATTAAGCTCTATGCTGATACAGTAATTTTAGATTCTTTAGCAGCAAGATACTATTTTAACATATCAGTGCAAGGATTCAAGCCAAGGTTTGGGTAAACAAAGCAACAGTGTTTAGTGGGTTTAACAATAAACAACTGCCAGAACACCTTAGCAGTTAAGTATAACAATTAAAAGTAGGCAGTATGAAACAATTTCCTTATATAAATTATGTATGTGCCTTCAAAAAGCACAACCTTAAGGTTTTCCATTATTCACAAGGTTACACACATATTGCCAAAGAAATAGGTAACTTGTTTGGACACAGAGCTTACCTGGCCTGTTCCTGTCTGTCAAGAAAATATTCAAAGACATTATTCATTACAACAACATCAGCCTTCTGCAGAAGTGAGGGCTGAGTACAGATGTCTGCATGAACCACCTGAAGGAGAAAAATTTCCCAAGGCATAAATTAAGAGACAAATACAGCCTTTGAGAAGTCATGAAGCCCGTCAGCCTAATACAGCAGCTGCTACCACCCTTTTGAACCAGTCACAAAAAGAGGTATTTCACTGGCTTCACAGTAGATAAAACTGACACACACAACCATAATAACCTTTCCAAAATTTTTAAAAAATATCAGATTTAACTCTTCTAATTAAAATACTCAATCCATTATGCTTAGTAAAATAAAGTACCTCTGAATTTTGGTTTAGAACTGTGTGCCATAAAGAGGAGATGATATATGTGATGGCTGTTGCATTTCGCTTCCCTATATTTTATCACAAATGTCCAGTGATTTCAGGAAAGAAGTTAAGTTAGTTGAAGCTATTTTGAGGATAATAAAAGACATCTCACAGGGTCAGTGGGTTACTGAATGATTATAGCTAGAAAAGACACTACAAATCCAGATTTGACAGCTGAATTCTCACAATGCATATTAGGACTGGGAATGTTGGAAAGGCAGGATGCTCAGTAGCACTGGAGGATCCTACTAAACAACTGCCTCTCCAGTCAGCACAAGAGGAGCTGTTTTGATTTCATCTACCTTCACCTACCAAAAAGGATATTAGCACTTCATGTCATTTTTCAAAACAAGTGAGACAGGAGAATATAGATGCTCATTAACACTCTGATGTGTTTGATTTCCTCTTAAAGACAGAGAAATCTTATCAATCTGACTCAATGATCCATGTGGGTCCTTTTCAACTCAGGATATTCTATTATTATGCATCCCAAATCTGATGAGAAATGTAAATTGGAATATCTTTCGAAGGGATAAGTAGTAGTCAGCATGGATTCACAAAAGTTAAGCCATGCTTAACCAATCTGATTGACTTCTGTGATGAACCATCTACCTGCATGGATGAGGGGAGATCAGTGGATTCTGTCTGCTTTGACTTCAGCAAGGCTCTCGGCACTGTTTCTCACAACATCCTCACAGGCAAACTCAGGGTGTGAGGGCTGGATGAGTGGACAGTGAGGACTAAGAATTGGCTGAATGGCAGATCCCAGAGGGTCATAAACAGTGGCACCGGGTCTAGTTGGAGTCCTGTCACTACTGCTGTCCCCCAAGGCTCAATACTGGGTCCAGTATTGTTTAATTTATCTACAAATTACTTGGATGAAGGGGAGATGTCTCCTCAGCAAGTTCACTGATGACACAAAGCTGGAAGGTGTGGCTGATACTATGGAGGGATGGGCAGAGAGAAACCTTCTGAAATTCAGCAAAGGCAAATGCAGGGTCCTGCACCTGGGAAAGAATAACCCCATGCACAGGACAGGATACTAATGCCAGTCCTAATATTTTAAACCACAATTCAGAAAGATGCTTAAACTACTGGAAAGCTTTGAATATATGTTGATGTTTCCTTGACTTGAATGATATCTAAGACTTGACCTAAAATTACTCTGCATTTACAGCGTAGGTGACCGTACTGATCAAAGTGACCTAAGCACCTCATTCTCCCCAAACATATCCTCATTCCTCTTGGGGAATTTGGGACCACATAAGCATGTCTGGCTGCACAATGAGCCAGACCCAGATACTGCTCTAGTCAAAATCCCAATATTGCTGGGTTTGGGTTCAGCTGAACTAGTTCTCTGATCTGCTTGGCTGTGTGCCGGCAGAATAGAAGAGGCAGCAACTGATTTTAAAACTGCCCTGTCATCCAGTAGAATACACACCAAGCCTTTCATGACCACAGTCAATTTCTGAATTGAGGTCTCAAGTTTCCTAAGATCTGTTGAACTGTTTACTTTCCTCCCAGTAGCTAAATGTTTCCTCAAATGGCAAAAAATGCTGAGCAACCTTCTATGTACTTTAACAAACCAAGTGTTGACCAAAGAAACACAAGGTTCACTCAAAGATTTAGCCACTAAAGATACTGTTTCACTTTGCTATCCTTTAGGAACATATTTAATAAAAATTCAGAATATCTTGAAAAAAACAATCTCTATTAAAGAAGAGTCTCTAAAACAAGTTTTTCAAACTTGTGTCATGAATTATGACCAGCATCTGAATTCTCACAATTTTTCAACCTGATATGTACCTCTAGAAAGAATTCATCTGGGGGTGAAATAAAAATACAGGATTGAAATGTTCAAAGCAGTGTGATAACAGGAGTCACATGACTAAATTAGCATTTAATGAGACTCAAATAGCTAAGTCCTCCGGCACTGCTTTGAAAACCTATTATCTTATCTTTATGCTCCAAAATGAATACTTCAGCAGAATTACAAGGTGTGAAGAAAATACATAAAAGCTTATAATAAAAAATATACAGGGCTGAAAAGCATGCTTATAGATCTCCAGCTCCACTGAATTAACTTGACAGAGTTCCTAACTGTACTTTCAGTTTCATCACAATAAAGTGTTATGAACACAAAACATATGCAAAACCCAAAGGTTATGGATAAACTGTCAGCAACTGTGACTGAACTGAGCAACCCAATGATACTGCTTACCCTGTGTTAAATATGTTTATTATTTCTTTCTAGGTTAAAATTGGGTTACCTTAATACCCAAGAAACTACCATACTCAGCAGTTCATGTGACTCCATTTAAGAGCACATGCATACAACACAGGGTTAAAGCCAGTATTCTATTCAGCATATTCTACATACCAACTTTTGCTGGTAACAAAATAATGGGTCTGGTCCAGAAAGGAATTTTTTTTCCTCTTTAAAATATTAGTAGCTATTCCCATAATGAAACTATGGAAATGATTCCCATACTGATAGCACTTTGTTTGAAACCCATTTTGTTTGTGGAAGGTACACATACACTGACATTCTATGAAAGGAAATACGGATAATTCTAAGTCTTTCAGGTATCCTTAGATGCAAATTTGCAAATCCTACAAATATTTTTCTGCTAACAAAAGTGAATCACGGACATTTACTTTTGTGTTTGTGAAAGAAATTATTTCACTAAGAGAACCAGCTAAGATTTATCTGGTTTGTGTGAGCCAATGGGTAAGTCTAGTCAGGAAAAAGGCTAAGTGATTCATATTTTGATAATTTCCCTCTTTCTCTCTGCTGTAAGGTCTTTTTTCCCTAATGCAAAGCCTTTGTTTAGGATCAAAACAAGCAAAGGCAGAAACTTCTCAGAATGCTGATTTACCAGCCAGTCACTTAAACCAGATACCTTGTACACAGTGGTTAAAAATACATAAACTAAAACATGTATTTAGTTACCTTTATTCTGTCAATGAACTCATACTTTGTAATCATCACTTCTTGCAACTGGCAAAAGTCTGCATTCATTTCTACTCCATACAGCTGGGAAGCTGAGCTATAAAGACAACCCTACATTAGGAAAAGGAAATTTAGTAACTGTGATGCCTGTAAAACAAGTTCAAAATTTTCATTTAAAAAGAAGAGAATTAAACACGAGTTAAGATTAAAGAAACATTTTAAAATAGCGAGTTGAGAAATGTCTTTCAGTGGATTTGAAATATTTTTCAGAGCTAAGCTCCTGATTTGACAATTCCCACTTAAGCCTCAAAAATTTTAGTAAGAGATCCAAAATGACACGTCAAAATAACAAGAAGAAAAGGAAAGCTCCAAGTTCACTTCAACGGCAAAACAGATGGAAAATAGTCTAAGAAAGAAAAAAGGTGTACAAAAGTTACGAAAATACTGTGAAGTGAAAAGAATCTACATGTCATTTTTGTTTCTTGGGAGAATTGAAGAAGAAAATATCAAGAGAAAAGAACAAAAACATGAGACATAATAGAGTCAAAATGAGTGAAAATGGAGGACAATATACCAATAATATAGTGGGATATTTTGGTCTCAAGTCTTTGTCAGCTCCTCTAAGTTACTGTATTACTGACATTTTCAGGTACATATACAAAAAAAAGCTAAATTATTACTTAACATTAAGCCCAAAAAATAGTTCAGTTTTGGACTAAGATTTTGGGAAGCTGTTGGAAATGTTAGAGAAAAAAAGTACAAATACTTGAGCGTACAGTGCCCTAACAAAGATACTGCTTTAAGTGCCACTATCTCCATTGAGCACAATAATTACACTTTGCCAACAATGGCAAAGACAAACAATGCTGAAGATACAGAGTATCTGAGATCCATATGTATTACAACTTCATTATTAAGGTTTTCTGAAACCATTCAACTCAGAGAGTAGAAAAGCAACCTGTGAAGTCAGCCCTCCTCCAAGGCAAGACCATGTTACAAAGCAGAACTCTTTTTTGAAAGAGTGCTTTGAGAGCATCTTCTACTATAATAATACAAGCATTTAAATACTTCAAAACAAATTCAGCCTAGCCAAAGTGTTACCATTTAAGGACCCAATGCTGCAAATATTTACAAATGGGAGTAACTTTCCTCATTTGAGTGATCCCAAAATTAGACTATTCAAATGAGTAAAATCACATGCTCAAATGTTTGCAAGATTGAGCCCTAAACACACATTGACTTTTTTAAGAAAGTAGTAATGTGTGTTTTGCATTGCTGTTGGCCATATGTTGTACCAGCCATGCCAAAAGCAATCAAAATTGCACTCAAGTTTCTCAATGAAGTATTTTATGTGCATTTTAAAATGCAGAGCAGGACAATATGTTTTTGGAGACAAATTCATATCAAAGTCTTCCTTTGTATATTTTAACAGTTTATCAGCTTCATAAAGGAATTTAACATAACTAATCTATATATAGGCATGGTCAAGACATAAGAGGACAAACTTACTTATGAAAGAGACATCAGAAACAAGCAAAAGAGAGCATGTGTGACAACAATATGCTATTCTGTTGGACAACAGACTTTTCCTCTCCATAAGCAAGATCATTTGTATTTTCTCTTGTGAGGAACAGAGGAAGAACTGAAATTGCTAGTAAACAGCACCTTACACTATTCAGAGAGTCAGATCAGAGGTGCCTCTCAGAATGACCCATCGAATATTGAGTAATGAGAGTAGGCAGTCAGAAAAGAGGGAAAATGTTTGTCACAGTAATAAAATATGAATCCTGTGCTGGAAGTTACCGCAAATAGCACTGCACCAAGTCTGGAGCCAACGTCAACCACTACCTTTCCTGTCAGGTCAGGCAGTACATGTTGATAAAGAAACTTCAGTTCCATGAGGGAAAAGGAATGCGAAATAAACTCTGGGAAATAAGAACAGAACAAAGGTGTTGGGTGGGCAGTACTGACTACTGTGTAATTAACCATTGAAATAGTAACCTGAAGAATTATCTTCACTGAAGACTTGTGTGGTTTCTTGCCTGCACTAGTGCACTAGGGCAGGAGTTTCAGATCAGAAGTAATCAGCCAAGCAGCCTGTCCCAAGTCTGAGGATTCCTTGCTTTACATGGAGAATTTTGAAATCCTTCATGAAACTGAATTACCTTTTTCTGTACAGTAACGTATGTTAAAGAATGCAAAACAAAGCAACTTGGAACTGTTTAACTGAAAAAGGAAACATAGTAAACACAATTTGTGCAAAACTTTTTATGGGCAGACATATTAATAGCTTTAATTTCAACTCCAAAGTTTCCATGAATGGAACGTTCTCCATATAAACGTTCTTCAATGGCTGTGCTCTACTAGCAACAGCACTGATCTGTACCACACTACACAAAAGCTTTAAGACAGATGGTGCTTTCTACTGTTTTTCAGCATGTGAGAGGAGACCCAGGCTACTGCATGGACTCTACAGTATTGTCTTCCTCTTGCATCTTCCTCTCCAGTGATACATAGCCTGCCTCTTACCTGCCCAGTTTTTGTGGGCAACAATTGTCACTCATACACTGCAAATTAATTCAACTTACACGTGTAGGAGGTTCCTTCCATTGGTTATGGGAAATAATTCTGGCCTGTATATTGCAGCAGTCTGGACAAAGTCCCCCATCAGCTGGATATTGTCATGTCCAGCTGAGTCACTGCACAAACCAGTTTAGTTAAACTCAATTTGTTTCTCTTGCTCCCAAAAGAACACTTACCTAAAGATGCAGTTTTGTATGAGCCACACTCTGTGCAGTAGCTCCTACTCATTTTCCCCTCCTCACACAATGAATCAACAACATCATCATCATAAAGGAATGCATCAACATGAATCATGGGCAATGGATGCTGGTGTATCTGAGAAGACGAACAAAACCTTAGAAAGGCACAACCAAGTCTCTTCACTTACACTGTCACATGTTAACTGTTCCACCACCCTACCTTTCCCAAAATCCATGTTTTTCCCTATGCAACAATTAAAAAAAAAATTAAACAACAGAAATTCTGCATGTAACTTGGGTCATCAAATTCCATTGAGATAACCAGTAAGTGGTAGTTGACAAACAAGAGCAAGCTGGTTTTGATACCTGAGTAGGGGGCCCTATGTGAATTCTGTCTCCTTAGTGCTTGCTCGGCTATAGAGAACATACAGAGTAAAGAAAGCTTTTTCTCTTCTTTTAATGAGCAGATTGTAACTTAAATTTAGCAGAAAGGTCAATTCTGCTTCTCAGCCTCAACTGACTGTTTTCATAATTGTGCCTTATGCCTCTATCTAGAAGCACCCCTGATTAACATGGGTGTCACTTTCAATCAAAACTATACCAGTTGGGATGCTTGCCTTCTCATCATTTCAAGGGGCATAATCTTCATCCTCCTACTCATCTTTCCTCCCTTTTCCAGGCTTGCTGCATGTGGCCAATCCACTTTTCCCACTGAAGAGCCACACACCACTTTTCTGGGAAATGCATTAACTTTCCTTTTATACTGACAGGTCAAGTAGGAAAGGTGCACTCTCCTCCCACAGGACTCACAGCCCTCCTGCTTCTGAGCCATGAGAATCTGAAAAGAGCTGGATATCATCTCTGGGCTGCCCACATTATGGCAACAGCAAAACACTGGCCCTGTGCTCCTGTTGTCTTTAAGGGGGCTGTCAGAGTCTATTATGGAGCTAGCATTGAAGAATCACTGTGATAGGTGCCATACCACACAGAATGAAAGCTATCCCAAATAACATATGATCAAAGTATTAAAAACTATGAAGCAACTTTCTTGGAGTCATGCAAACATAGAGCAACAGACCTGAGAACCAAACTGAGATTTCCTATACTTCAATCCATGTTCATTCTCTGTTATGAACTACTGCTAAAAATGCTATCAGAATAAATGATGTGGTTCAGCAAAAGCAGACCGTAACAATTAGCTTACTTTCTGAACAGCTTGATGTTCTGAAGTAAACATTGCCTCGATGGGTAAACGATTCCGCAAATCTTCAGCGATATTTCTGAGCACAACATCATTGTTACTCACCACAAGCTCATCAAAGTCATCTATAAATCAAGACAAACAAAAACCCCAAAACAATCATATGCACATCATGTGGACTAAGTGATGACCAGTACAATACAGTTGCAAGACATAAACAACACCAGATGGATAAGGTTTTTTATTCGTATGCATTTTTCAGCCTTTGTTAGCTTTTCCAGCCAATGACAGATTTGGATTGTAATAACTTTGCCACGTAAAATAAATGCACTGCTTTTCTGAAATCTCAAATTATTTTCATATTTATAAATTTATAACTCACATATGATGGTCTGGGCTGCCACCAAAGTGATATTGTTTCAGTTTAAGATATAAAAAACATCAAAGATGTTTTTGAACTATTGGAAAAATTACAAAACCCAACAGTTGCCTGAATGCAGGCTTTTTTTTTAATACAAGTTTCTTTTTATACGTATGATCTATCTAATAAACTTACAAAAAAATCGGGGATAATGCACGGTTCAACAGTTCAACTCACAATACATTTTATATTACCTAAACTATCAAAATATTTCAAATGAGAAGGAAAATAGGAATGGATGTAAACCAATACATTTTTGCAAAGCCACAGTGTAAATTTTTGCTATTTTTCCAGGATATTCCTGCATTACTTTAGCGCATTTTTTAAAAGACATCTAGAAAAAAAATTCAGAAGGAAACCATGTGAAGACACTAATCCTTTCTTCTTCCAAGGCTCAATCAATAGTAAGTGTCATCACTTCTTCAAACTGCTCTTTTAAAAATGACTGTTAATGCTGGGGACTCTACAACCACCCTTAGCCATCTATTCCAGTGCTTGACTACCCTTAATATTAGAAAGGAAAACCCTTCTTAATTACTATTTAGATGTCCTCTGCCACTACTTAGTATTTTCTGCCCCACTCACAATGGAAATAGAAAACTTTGTTCCTTTCCATTACATAGTAACTATTTACTTCTCTGAAGACTTATCACGTGTCACATCAGTCTCCTTTCCAAGAAAAACCAAGATTTGTCTATCCAGACCTTTCCTGGCTTTTTTTTTCCTAGTGTGTGAGGATTCTCAACACTTCCCTTTGGATCTCCTGGACTCTCTCATCCTTTCTGACCTGCAGTATTGAGAACCAGACACTCCAGTTAAAGGTTTACTTGCTCTTACCAGAGTTTTCACATCTTGCAGCCAACATCCTGCTTATATCCCCCAATTTCATGTTAAGAGTATGATGTTCCTAACTGGCTATGGTTGCCTTTGCTAAATCCTCTTTAAATTATCAACTTTATTAACTTTATTCTCCTAAGATATATTTGGTTTATAACTTATTGAACATACAGTAGTAATGCTCCAAAGCCCTGATGGGCCATTACCATTGGTAGTTGTTTTACTTCAGGAAGGCAATTCACTGCTGCGAAGTGCTTACAGTTAGGTTCTCCAGAACTTCAGCTCCTAAAGAAATGCACACTTTGCAGTGAGGAACACAGATAGAGGCAGCAGCTGCAACAGCAGCAACACCAACACAACAGGTGCAATGCAGCAGCTCCAGCTTGTCAGCATTTTAATTTGAAACCTCTAATGAGCACCCATCCTGTTAAACTCACAGCCCATACAACAATTTGCAGATTTGTTATGAACATCCCAGAAGCACAGTGATTTCTCCAACCAGCTCAGGGAAGATTTCTATGGATGTGACACAGCACAGAAGTAAACCCAGATATTATGGGAAGGGAAGGTGGGTAAATCTAACTCTAGCTTAACCAAGACCATCAGCACCACAACATGCCCTCAAGAGTGCCAAGGCGCCAGTTTGCTGAGGCAGCTAACATCTGAGGGAGCAAGAGGAAAAATCATGCTACAGACAGAACAAGAAAGTAGAAAGCTGATATTAGCAGCTGAACAGATCAGTGCCTGTGGGCAATAAGCCTCTACATCTGGCACTTGCTTTAAAACAATACTATTACTATGCAAGAGAGCTCATCCAGCTGTTATAGGGCCTGTTAAGAGTATCAAATTCATATATAGCATTTAATAAATGCAGGAAGTGTTCCTAGACCACCAGGCCAGCCACATCACACCGCAAATACAGAACTTCAGCTCTCTTCCTCCCAGATCTAGTGCGTCAGTAGGATCTGCTCCCTCATGCCCTGGGTGACCTTTCCTGGCCAACATTAGTGACAGATAGCTCTCCAGACTATTCAGTGTTCCAGCTCCACAGAAGAGAAACACACACTTTCAGTGGGACACAGGTAGCACATCCATCTTCCTCTGACCCAGAACATCCCTTCCCTGCCCTGAGTTCAGTCTGTGCAGTACCTGTCACAACACTGACTGCCTCGCATAGGGCCCTCTGATCTCTCCTTCCGAAACAAAGTATGACACACATGAGCTCTTGTATGCTCTGTACAAAACAAGTCCTAAGGACAACACATATGCAGCTCAAAGAAAAAACTGTTGAAACATTGACTCTGAAAAATAAATGACAAATGGAAATGCTCCTTTCTAACTATCAGTTAATACTTTAAAGCACAATAAGCAGGAACAAAAAAGGAGAAGGAGGTCTGAACAGACTTCATCTGAGATGACAAAATGGCAGCTGGAGCAGAAGCAGTATGTGCAACACTCCACACCTGTGTGTATAGTCTGTGACTGAACTCTGACACGGAGAATCGACTCCTTCCTGTCAAAGCAAGCAACAGCAACAGCTACCACAATAACTCATTTACTTTTGCAGTATGTAAATATTTGTAGATTGCCAGCAAGTAGGAAACACCAGTGCCAAATATGAAAATATGCATTTCTGCTGGTACAGTTTTATCAGCTCCACTCTCCTGTTTAACAAATTGTTTGCTCTTGAGAATCTCAGTATCGCCTTAAAAGGAATCTTCAAAGAAGAAACAAAAATAGAAAACTATTTTATATATCATTCTAGTACCTGTTACATACATGAAATGTACAAAACATGAAATGGAGAGTGTGCAAGCCAACCTGTGTTCGTTGAACAGACAACTTACCAGGAAAGAAACGTACAGTTCATGAAACACTGCAAGATGAATCACAATCATTTGTTTATGGAGGAAGTCTGAGTGCGTAGTGTTTGTATTTTACTTCAAAAACCGGTTCCACTGGATTTACTCAACACGCATTTATAAAATTTAATTAACACATTGCAAAAACCCTCATTATCACCCTGGTGCTAGTCAGCCTTTCTACAGAAGCTAAGAAAACATCACAAAGCCTCACACCAGATAGAGAGCACCACTACACCAACATCTGAACACCACGGCACTGCAAAATACAGGATTGAAGACAAGCAATGTGCGATTTCCAAGTGACAACAGAAGATTACATGTCACTGAAGGAGAGGAAAGATGAGGATTTAGCAAAGGCAACCATAGCAGCAAGCACCTTATGGTCTTCTAGATATATAGTCTGACTCACAGAAGAGAAAAGCAAATATTAACAGCCGTGTTATTTAATAAGAGGTTAATTTAGTAATTCAGCATGTTTTAATAATACTGGACAACCAAGTCAAGGAAGAAGCACCACATCTCTAAAACTTTAGTATTGCCCTTTTTGGCTAAACAATTGGAGAAGCAATATGTGACGTAAGTATACCAAGTACCTCAAGAACTCTAACTAATATTTCTGTCCTAAAGCATACATAGTTATTGGTAGAAAGTAATTCGTTTTTTCCAACAGAAATATAACCAGAGTTCATTTTATTAGTTTAAGTATTTTACATTGGTTAATTGAAAGAAGCTTTGAAGTTAAATTTTAAACAAGTCTCATCCCTAGTTTTCCCCATCATTACTACGTTTCAATGACTAACAACTTAGAAGTATTTGGTATTCTTGAGACCTCTCTCACACCAGTATCACTTGTCACAACAAAGGAAATTAATGCCAATTCCCAAAGTTGATGATTCATCCAATTATAGGTAACATCCCATTTATCAAACAGAACAGTGGAAAAGATTTTT
Source organism: Ploceus nigricollis (assembly GCA_013399945.1). Classification (NCBI taxonomy): domain Eukaryota; kingdom Metazoa; phylum Chordata; class Aves; order Passeriformes; family Ploceidae; genus Ploceus; species Ploceus nigricollis. The sequence goes on from VXBC01006177.1 coordinate 368,384, forward strand.
GGTATGGTATCATTTTAAAAAATAAATGTTAACATGAAAATGCAATGCTATTTTTATCTCTTCTGAAAGGATATTTTACTTGAATAAATCACTTCTACAAATTTGGATTTGAAGCCTTGTACTAAATTACTTTTTCACATACACACAAACACAAAAACACATACTATACTTGTCCCATTGCAGAAACCCACATTTTCATCCTTTTTAAAGATACTTATTCCACTTTAGTTCCATCTGCAGACTGAAAGGAAACATTTAAAGAATCAGGTTTTTTCTTATCATTATCTTCCTCGTCTTGTGAAAATTATCATCTGATAACTTTACCTATCGGAGAACATGCTAATTCCTAGATAATAAAGTACAAGATAGAAAATGCTGGACACACTTGTTCTGCTCCTAAGAGTATGATGAGAAGTTTCTTCTCTGTATTCAAAACACTGTACTAAAGCAGCACATCCTCCATAATCAGTTAGGTATTATCAGATACTCCTCCCTCACTGCCTGTTAAAAGCCTGAATTTACAGCAGTGACTGCCCTCAACTTTTGAGTCACAAGACTAAACTGAACACCAACCTCTTAAAAAGCTAGTTTGCTCCCAGTACAAGTGAATCCACAAAAAAAAAATTAATTTGTACTTAATTATATGTCATTTATCCTTAAATTAGAAGATTTGCAATGATTATTATTCAATTACTATTTAGAGTGATACTCTTGATATTGAATATTTTGAGTACTGCAGGAACAATCAGCAATACAGACCAATATATCACTTTGAAATCTTAGCTTCATATTTAAAAGTTTCTCAGGAAATGCATAGATTGGAAAAGGTTAATAGGAGTGTTTTATTACACTGTTACATGAACTGAAAAAACTTAGAAGTTAGTATCACAACAGTAAGTTTTAGCCCTGATGGAAAAATATTTCAATCTTAGACCTCATGATAGAACACAAGAATCATAAAGGGTCTTATCACCTTACCTGTGCTTCACTGACATTGACTGAGAGACAGGCTTTGTAATCTGCATTTAAGCACTAAGTACAGCAAAAGCATTCAGCAGTTGCCAGTAGCTAGAGTGGTTTGGTGACTTCAAACTCAAGATTCAGATTCCTGTATTTACTTCCCCTGATTCCTGTGTTGCTGCTCATGTAAACAGATAGCTTGGTCAATTCACTGGTTATCTCCTCCAGCATTCATTCTTACCAAATGCAACCTTTTCTGCTACCGAAAATTTCAGAAATCTGGGCACTGGAGGTTCACGTGGGAATATGCCCCAGCTATACATCAAATGCTGGGACCCAGCTGAGGGGGATCATCAGGGGGGTTTCCCCAAGTGGTTTGAATTAGCTCTTGGGTTTCACCCAAGTTTTCTTAGCCGGAACTTCTGGAACATGGTTATTGCAAAAGGATATTAAAACATTAATCATCCTATTATAAAAAAGTTAAGACACCAAAGGTTCCTGTTCTTTTTTCCAACTCTTACTATTTAATTTTCTTTAAGATCTAAGACAAACTCAAAAGAAAAGCTGGAATGCGAGTCACCGTGAAATGACGTACATTTCACTGCAGTGTGTGGGAAGAGCTGGCTGATTGTGAAACAGCCAAGCAGTGTTGCTAAGCAGCTGCTTTAAAACAGTAACGTCTTCTTCCGTCACACATAAAGATTCGGAATTTCTAAAATTCTCAGTACAAAAAAACCCCACATTCATAAGAAAAGAAAAAAAAAAAACCAAATAGAAAAGAAAAAATGAATAGAATCTTTCATTCACTTACATTCCCATAATTACTAAGGAAGGTTAGTCAAAAATCATTGGAGTGAGAACATGTTCAATATTCTTTCAGTTCAAAATATCTAAGGCTTTACTTTAGGTAAGATAACTCGCTTTACTATAAATCAATTTGTAACTTCTGCGGAAGTTTGTCAGTAACATTTCATGCCTTCAGTGTGTGAGTCAGAAAACACCAACTAAGTCACAGTAATAAATAAGGCTGTCTTTGCAACAACACTAACCCTAAAGGTCAACCACCTTATGCAGGACTTTACTCTAAGGATGCAAGTACACTTTAATTCAGAGAGAGGTGTGAAGAAGGAAAAAGCCTGACTCCAGCTAACGCTGGAATCATGCCCAGTTTTCCTCAGCTGGAGGTAAAAGTATAAGCTCAACATCTTGACAGAAACAGGAATGGGATACAGGAGGAGAAGGCAGGGGACTGACACCCCACAGAAAAACAGTTTGTCTGTGGGGATACCATTTTTGTTTCCATTTATCCTGTCCTAATTTTCATTCAGAATATTATCTCCCCATCCCTACCACTTTTTTTTCTTTTGTTCATCAGAGGTTCGTTTCCTTCCTACATCTGTACTGCCAAGGACTAGGCTTTTATTTCTGTGTGGCACAGAGATCTGGTAACTTTTTATGTCTCCCATAAAACAATCCTCTTTATGCACAGAGAGAACACCACATTCCCTAGCTGTATTCAGGGTACAGCAGCAGAAACCTCTACCAGCTCCTCCCTATCCTCCATCCAAGCACTATTAACTATCACAGGACTATCTAGGTATTAAAGGCAGTATAATTGTTTAAATGCAACAATTCTAAGGGGAAAAAACAAAGCCACACTAAAAGTTACTGCCAGTATGCAGCAACGGAAGCAACTCAGAGAAACAATACTAAGAAGCATCATCAAGAGTGTTATACTGGGGACATCACACAGAATATTTGCATCTCTGAGGAAAATGCAAAAAAGCTAAAGGAATGTGACCTGCAGGACAAATGCCTCTGCTCACTTACTGTCCAATGCTGCAAGAAAATAAAACCAGTAAGGTACAGATACTGATCTTGTACTCTAGTCTTGTTCTCATCAGGGTGAAAGCTAGAAATAAAGCAGGACATAGCCATTCAGACAAAGGAGATTAGAAAAACAGGAACAGATTAATGACCCAAAGAGGCAGTGGAACATATCTTGATTGTTTAACAATTAAAAGTTTTTACACATAGGCACAAAGCTTTCTAATTTCCACTCTTTTACCACATATCTACATGTAAACATACATGTATGTTAGAGAGGGAGACTGCAGCACCTCGAGAGAGCACAAGAACTGGGTAAATATTGATATTTTTCCACTGGCAACTTCTACAAGCATTAGCATGAGGCCAAATTCTACAGGCTCTAAATGTCTCCACAAATGTGGCAATCAGGGAAATAAGATTAGCCGAAGTCAGACGTTCTAAATGACACACCTTGGAACAAATATGGTTGCCTATAGTTCTATACTGCATCAGCACTTCAAAACATACAATCAAAAAATGTAAGCAAATGCCAAGGATGCCGATGACTAAAGTACAACTTGATTTCTCAGAATATTAATTAATAGCATCCAGCCAGGATATTAACAATAAGCATTTTCTGGAAAGAGAAAATTAGCATAAAATATTATCAGAGCACAAGCCTGTAAGCAAAGAATCCTAAACCAAGAAAGATTCTGAAGATGGCCTGACCAGGAGACTACAGAGATGAAATTATATTCATGACTTCAGCTGCTTGATCCTGATTGTCCTGTCCACTCTGTTCTCTGATCTGCAGCACATGAGCTTAAAAGCCATTGAATGGCAACTGTAAAGCTAATTATGTTTAAAGATGATGCACATAGTGAAGCAGCAGCAATCATTATTGATGCAAACAGTATAAAAATAGAAGGACACAGATTGCTCAGATGTACCACACACAAAGTAGTTCAAAATTTGGAACCTAATCTACTCTTTAGGTTGTATCTTAATTATGAAGAGCAAATACGAGGCAAGAATGTATGTATCCTTTCATTGAAAGACCTAGGCAAAAAGCTAGATCATTAAAATTCAGAAAAAATATTTGAGAGATCATAATCTAATAAAGACTAGTAACCATAGCATATTATCTTTCACAGAAACCATCTATGGTAAGTTTTGGAAGTTGTAACATAAAAAAAATATTAAAATGTATTCAATGACAAAGGATTCTGGAGACTACATAAACTATGCTAAAACACTGGCTAAAAATTCCTATGGCAGAAGTAAAACACAATCATAGAATTGAAACAGAGAAAATTGTAAGTATTAGTTTCCTAACTGAAACAGTTCAGCATTTTCAAGTTTCACTAGTAAGCTCCCATGTGCTTTACAGTATTTGTAAAGGGGTCAGGAAGCTGAGAAAGCCATATATGCACACCACATGAACTAATACAGTGCATAGGAGCTGCGGTGATTTATGTTAAGTGAATAATCAATATGAATGATTGCATGTGAAATTCAATGAGATTTTCTATATTAGACCATATGGGATGGAAGAAAACCACTTCCAACAAGATTATTTACAGTAACCCAAGCACTGTTTAGGAAGTGTCCAGACAAGACCTCAAAAATGGAAGGAGGCAGTATTGCTTATAGCAGATTGCTCTAGCATTATGTCTATACACACATGCAGACATACGCATGTGTAGATATATACATACACATATGTACATGTACATACACACACAGAAAACAAGAATGTTTAATTGCAATTAACACTAACTGCTTCCATCAAAATTCAGCCGTCAAGTTCTAGGAAGGCCCATCTCTGCTCTAGTCATGAAGGCTGACTTCCAGATGCTCTGCAACATTTGGCAAAGTCTCTCCTAAGAAAGAACCCGTTTGGGTGGGAGGGTTGCATGCCTGTCACGGACAGTAAAGGCTGTTTCCAGCTGGTTCTCTTCCCATAAATCCAGCAGAGGGCCTGCTCCACCAGAAAAGGATCTGTCCTACCTTTCCACTTGAGTGACTGTGGGAGCCACAAACCACAGGGCAACAGTGAGTGAGTTTGCAGCTTCAAGTACCTAGACAGCTGGACAACTTCTTGGGGTCAGAGCTGGCCTTTGTGCCACGGTCCCTGTGAGTTGGCTTAGGAAGTTGTTTTCAGCCTAAAGAGGACATGCTGGAGCTAAGACCCAAACAAGAAGCATAACCCGAGCAAAGCAGGGCATGACTTGGGGAAGTACTGTATGGTATGATGAATTTCTCCTAACACACGATCATCAAGGTAGGTACCATCCCAGGAGACAATCATTAATAAACAGGACACACACATACTGGATGCTTGAGACTGGGTCACAAGATTGGAGGGGTCTTTCAGATTCCTATCTGCAATGGAAAAATGCACATTCAGCCTGAGACTAAGCAGCATTTAGACTTTATTAAGCATAGCACTATGTGACTACAGCTTTAACACACTGCCTATGTTGAGGTTTTCTGTGTCATCCTTTGGGTTCAGTCGCAAATTTACAGCTTCTGCACTGACCCATATTTCCTTTCTTCATCTGCCACAAAATGCTTGACATCAGCACGCTGATGAAATTACATCCAGGCATAAACAAGGGAGTAAACAGAAAGCTATGTTAACTTAAGGTGACATCAAGTGCGGAAAGCAGCGTTTGTAAATTAGCTTAAACCGCTATTTCCAAACTTCTGAAAGGCCGCTGCGAACACGTGTGAAGCTGAACAGGACAAGCCTAAGACCCAAATCCGTCTCGGCGCGGCAGGAGCAGGCTGGCTCCGCACGGCCTGTGCCGCCGCGGGCTTTGAGGGTCACCCCGCAGCCCGTCCCGCTCCGCTGCCGGGCGCGCCCGCGCCGCGACACCGCCGGCCCCCGGCACGGCACCCGTGCCACGGCGCGCCAGCCCCGGACGGGCGAGCGCGGCCCGGACCCGGGGCAGCTGCGGCGCGGCCACTCTCGATCGGAGCCGGGCAGCTGCTTTTTAGATGTCAGGGCTCCTACTTAAACAGTTTAATGGGAAACAATCTCCAAACAATCTAATCTAATCTAATCTAATCTAATCTAATCTAATCTAATCT
>VXBC01006177.1:374485-424468 GCA_013399945.1 Ploceus nigricollis
GCGGCCGCGACTCCTCGCGCTTCCAGCGGAGTCTCGCTGGGCGGCCTCGCCCCGGCGGGCTGGGCTGGGCACGGCTCCGCCCGCGGGCCCCGCGCCGCGCTCCCGGTGAGTGCTCGCGCTGCCGCCGTAGCTGCTCCGTAAGCCGGACCGCGACCCTCGGCGGTTTTTAGTGACGCGGTGGGGCCCCCGGCCCAGTCCCGGCGGGGAGGGAAGAGGTACCGGTGCCTGCCGACCCCGGGGATAGGCGGCGGTCTGTCCTGCGGCAGCCTGGGCCGGGCAGGGCCCTCAGTCCGCCGGAGCTCCGCGGGAGCAGTTCTGGGCCTCCCGGACCCAGCCGCTGCCGTCCACAGCACCGGGACGGGATTCGCCCAGCCGGTGTCCCCACGCTGTCCGTGGCCAGCCCTGGGTAAAGGCAGCGGCCGGGCACAGGTACCGGGCTCTGCCTTCATAATTTTTCCCGTAAAAACGAGGGCACTGGACCATAAGCGAGACAGCCGTTCCCTGCTGCTGCCTTGGGGGCGCCTTCCCGTCGTCAGCCGGGTAATTTTAGAAGGTGGAAACTCGTAAATTGAGGTTGAGCGTAGCTGCAGTAGCTCAAGGCATTCCCAACTCTGAAACAGTCGCTTCTCTGTTACAGTGTTAGACTTGCTGTTGGTCTTAATCCATGTATGTGTACATGTAGTACAAATTTATTGTACAGTTTTTAAGTGTTCCTTTTGCTTGTTATCTTTTTAAACAGCTGCTATCTTTTAAAGCAGCTGTTTAAACTGCTGTTACCCGTTAAGCCTATATTTTTTTCAAAACCCTGTATGTTAGAGTATTGCTAGACGGATTTGGTTGGAGGTTTATGCTGGATGGATGGGCAGGGGTGGGCAGTCTGTCTCAGAATTGCTTCACTGCTGGTTTGCTATGCCATAGTAAGATACCCACTATTTCTGCTGTCCCTTTGTCCCTGGAATGCCCGTTTATGGCTGAAGCGCAGAGCTCTTGGGGCTGCAGCAGCACGATGGCCTGGGAGCTCAGTGTGCACGTGCCCAGGCTGCTGCTGGTGGAGGGGACTCGGGCTGCGCAGAGCTCATGGCCTTGCTGAGCCCGAGGCCTGCTCCAGGCAGCCCGGCTGTGTCCTGGGGGCCCAGCCGGGTTTAACCCTGCTCAGTGTGTTTGTGGGGTGCTGCATGCAAGGTAAACTCTCCAGAACTACAGCTGCTCAACACATGCCTGTTCTGCAGTGCAGTTACTGCTAATGCCCTTCTGGCTATCTGCCAACCCAAGCTGGCTACCTGCTAAAGCATCTTGTGTGTCTTTTTGTCTGGAGTGTGTCTCTCAACTTGGATGGACTGTGTCACAAGTTCTATTAATTTCTGTACTTGGCAACCCTTAGAAATTCTGATGACTTATGATTTCTTAATGTGCTGGTAAGAGCAGTTTGTATGAAAATGCTTAAACTCATCTCCTTAGTAAAGGATTTGAATTATTCCTATTGTAAGGCTGTCGGAAGAAGCTTTTGCAATTCTGCAGAGGAAACATTCATTTATTAGGATGTAATTAACCTTCTGTATTTGCAGATCTGTAGAACTCTGGAAACTAATTTTAAATTAGTATTCACATGACTTCTGTATGTTGGTCATCCTATCAAATTTCTTAGCTGATATATCCAAGTGTTATAGTTAAGTTTTGTCATTGGTTGCTGTTTTAGCAGTTCGAAGCTTACTGAGGTGCAGCGCTATTTTTAAAGGTTTGGGGCTTTGTTTTTTCTTACACATTGTGATTATCACAGAAAATGACCTGGAAAATGTTTTGAACACCTGTTTTGCTGAGACTGTTTGGTAGAGCCTGTTAACGATAATGCTTTTTTAGAATTATTCTGCAATAATATGACTTGTATGCCTTGTAAGGAAACCTTGGAGTTTTACCACTTCGGATGACATGTAGAAGTCCCCTTACAGCAATGTAAGAAAATGGAGATAAATTTATATTAGTGTACTGGTTTGCAAATACTCTGCTGGCAGAATTCCTTAGGAAACATAGACTAATTTTTAAAATTAATATTGAGATGGCATTGTAGTGGATATCATTGCTTGTACATTGAATGTACTTTAAATCTGAAATGCGTAAATATATTTATTTGTGTCATTTGCCATACCCAGCTCCTGTACTTACACGGGATTTATTTATCCTACATCTTCTGAAGCTCCTGGAGACTTTGTTCTGCATTGTGACCTTAGTATCAGTGGAGGGTGGGTTAGACTGGCAGTTGTTTTTGGGGTTTTGTTGCTCGTTTAACCTATCAAGTTGATAACAATAGTAACTCTCAATTAGACAAAGCAATCTGGAGAATGACTTACATGGGTGCCTTGTTTTAGCTCTTTTGGAATATATATTTTATTATTTATAAATAAAAAACCACTTTAACATTTTAAAACATTTTAAACTGTGCTTTTTGGGGTTTGTGCAGCTGGTAAATCTCAATGTGTGTATACAGTGAGCTGCTTTGTTAGCCACATAGATGCCCTCTCTCTTAGATAAAATCAGAATGTAGCTAGTGGTGCATTCTTCATTTCAATAAATGGGCTGGCCTTTCTTCTCTGTTTTCTTCTCATTTGAGGCAGGGGGAAGTCCCAAAAATCTTTGAAACCTCTCATCTGTTTTGATTACAGAGACTCCTGTTATTGACAATTTGGCTTTCAGTCTGAAAGGAGGCGCTCAAATGTGAGATTCCAATTTGGGCTATCAGCAAGGAAGTAGTTTCAACTGAGTACAGGAAGGCCACACTGAAAGTAGAAGATAAACAAGAAGTATTTGAAGTGCTCCATTTCAGCAGTAGCTGTGGTGTTGCAAATTTTTGCTCTTCAGACAAGTTTTGGTTTGCCCTTAATCAGAATTTTAGATTGCTGATTCTACCATGTGTCCTCCTGAATAGCTTGCCACCTAATATAGGGGGTGGAGTGGTTTAGCATGTTGACTAGAATGTGAACCCTTCAGAAGTTAACTTTTTATGGTTTCCTAAGTGTAAGTTATGGTATGCTTTAGGCTTATACATGAGATTTGTGTTTCTAGTGCACAAAAATGGTCTGTTTTTCCAGCACAGCCATTAAAAACTGTAATATGAATTTTGCTTATTAAAATGCAAGTGTGTTTGTAGGGTTACTGAAATGGGAAATTCAGCTTGATTAATGAAAGCTGGAAAAAATGCAACTGATAAATCATGTTGTATTTTGCTAGCAAAATATTTTGCTTCTGGTCATACTGTCCTTGCAAGATGCAGAGTTTCTATGCTGTTCAGCTTGATTTTATTCTGTCGTGTAGCATATTGCTGATAAGAGATAAGTCTATCTGGACTGTTTTATTTGTTTTTTTCATGGTGAATTCAATGCACATTTATTCTACACAGTGAAATCCTTCCTAATTGAAGTGTGGTATCTCTCTTTTTAAGTAGGCCATCAGGATTACCTAAAATTAACTTCAGGCCAATATTTCCTAAAAATAACTTTTAAAAGTAAAACTTGTGCAGTTTCTGGAATGCAAAGCAGGATTCTTAGCCAAAAGTTACTTGAATAATTAATTTGTGAAGGCATAGCTTCGACTAGTTTAAAATTTTATTTTTTAATTTTTTTCCAGATCCTTCTGAGTCGTACTTGAAGCCGCCAAAATGGTTCTGGCAGATCTTGGAAGAAAAATAACTTCAGCATTGCGCTCACTGAGCAATGCCACAATTATCAATGAAGAGGTATGTAGTGTACAAATGTGATGGCACTAGCACTGGAAAAGTTCTGAGAAAAAGTTCTCAAAGGCTGATGAGAAGGTTGAAGTGGGCTACCTAGAATTTTTTTTCCCTTCAAGTAAAATTTCTACTAGACATTTTAACCCCCTAACAGTACTGCCAGAACTTAAAACTAGATTTATACATGGGTCATCATCTCAGACACAGGGGGTGCCGTGGTCAAAGGGTCCTTGAGCCTGGTAGCTGTATTTAGGGAGATTAGTGTTCTGTGGAGGCAGTGTGTGCCTAAGTTTGGATGGAAGGTAGGTGCCTGCTCTGAGTTGTGTGTGTGTGCACATAGGCAGACTATGCAGATGTGTATTATTATTCAGCTAGAAGCTGAAATGTGGAAGAACAAATATAAGCTTTGCTGTCTGAAATGTGAGGAATGTGTTGTATTTGCTGCCTTTATATTCCAACCAGTGTGTGGTTCTGGAATTTTGTTTGGCTTAGTATGGCCTGTATTTTCTCTAAGTAAGAGTTGAAAATAGAACTCAGTGTGTTCTGTCATAGGAGTTCAATGCAAGATGGAAAACTAACTTATGTGATGGTTTCAAAGTGTCTCTGATACATAGATTGGTAGAAATTCTTTTCAGGTGGAAAGATGGGTGGCTTAAAGTAACTAAAAAATAGGCTCATTGAGAGCTGTAGGGTTAGAACTTATGCCAGAGAAAATATTTTAATGTATCTTCTGCCAGGAGACAAAAAATCCTTAATTGAGTCACATACAGCCCAATTAAATTTTTTTGGCAATGGAAACTTCTATCCTGCAAGAGCTCAAGATGTGAAAATGAGGCCATTTATGCAGGTGTTACTTTCAGAAAAATCTTTCTGTTCAAGACTTTGAAAACTCAGAATAAGCAGGGTTTCTAGCTGGGGCACCTGTTTGCCTAAAAGGCATACAATCAGAGCAGCAGTCCAGTTTCTGAAAATGCGAGTAGCAGAGTGTCCATCTTTAGCTAAGGAATACTGTTACAGAAATGGTATTGTGATCTGAGATTTTTTTGGTGTACTCTCTAAGGAGTACCCAGAGAGGAGTTCAGAAAGTCTTGCTGCTGTATGAGCTGTTGGCCATAGTGCAGTAGGGAAATGTTTTGTGTTAGTGTTCTGTAGTGTACAGTTGTTACAATTGAGAACCCTTCCCTTTCAGATTTAAATTGTTGTTACGTAGGAACAAATGCACAGACTTTTTTTGTGACAGTTGATTTAATGATAGGACTACGTGCTTTTAATTTGTGAAAGCCATCATAAATAGACTTTCACATTCTTAGTTTGACCTAATAGTGGCCTAGTTAATCTCTGTGTATTGTAAAACAATTTTTCTGGTTTCTCTTTTATACTCTAAAGGTTTTAAATGCTATGTTAAAAGAAGTGTGTACAGCGTTACTGGAAGCTGATGTTAATATCAAACTTGTGAAGCAACTTAGAGAAAATGTCAAGTAAGTGAAATAATCAAAATGCATTTAAGTTTTGATATTTGTAAAAGTTGTAATTTGAGGTTAGAAAAGAACAACCAATTTATAACTTAATATGTTGAGGTTTTTTTAGAAACACCCAGTTTACTTTTAACGGAAAACAGCTGTTTGAACTGAATGTTTAGCCAGTTCCATCAAAAGAGTCTTTGGTCAAATTTACCCATTTATTGCTGTTACAGGCTTGTTTCAAAAATCTGTTGCTGTCATCAGTTGAGTCGTCTGATAAACAAGTTCTTCATTACTTCCTAGACACATCATCTTCACATATTCTGTGATGGCTATAAATAAACCTGCATATGTGACTAGCACTGTTACTTTGCCTATTTTCAGATTAATTTAAGTAAATGCAAGTCTGAAAGATGCATTTTAGAAACCTGGTTTTGTCCTCTGCATAAGAATGTCTCCAGTGCATGTCACTTCTTAAGTACATCCTATATGAAAACTCAGAACAAATCAGGGAGCTGTTGCAGTTGCAAAAACTTTATTACTAGGTTCAAGTGATGCTTTAAGTTATGCTAGTGTTTCATGCTTTTCTTCAACTCAGGTCTGCAATCGATCTTGAAGAAATGGCATCTGGCCTTAACAAAAGAAAAATGATCCAGCATGCAGTCTTTAAAGAGCTTGTTAAGGTAGGACTTCAAAATTATGCATTGCATCACTTTCCTTGTACAGTCTGGGCTAGGAAGTACTGCAGTAGCAAGCCAAGCTTTTAGGTGGTTATGTGGTACCTGCAGTTATGCTTTCTGATGTGAAAGCATAACGGCAATACTGCAAACAGCAGTATTCTCATTGAGACTACATCCTGGGCATTTCTCAAACTAACTTCAGTTTAAGCTTTAAGTTCAATTGTTCTTATTCTTCAATTGAAATGTAAAGACAAGAGTAAAGTTCTAGACTGCCTCTGGTTGTCCCAGAACACAGCTTTGTTACCCTAACGTTCAGACCACTTATAAGCCTTTGGAAAAGTGATACGTAACAACCCAGCAGCTCAATGCAACATTTCTCATTAATCTGCCTGCTTGGTCTAATCAGGACTTGAGTATCTGTGTTCTGCCCTCTTTCCAATTAACAGCGTTGTCATTTGTTCTTCTGTAGTCTGAGCCCAGAGATACGGTGGCTCTCGGGAATGTGTCTACCTTCTACTCATTTCACCAGTGAGGCAGCAATCTTAAAAAATCTTCTGTGCTGTAGGATTCTCACTGGAAGAAGCCCATCCTGAGCAGCGACAAGAGGGGTGGAGGTCACCTTTCTGTGTTGATTGTTATCTTTGTGCCATATATACAGGCCATCCTGACTGTGCTTGGTGTTAGAAAGAAATTAACACTGTTCTTGTTGCATAATTATTATGCAGAACATTATATACTATAGATACATTATAAGGGCTGTTGTTGTTCACTGTAAATCAGCAAAAATCTAAGCCAAATTAAGATGAGACTGTGCAAAAACTGTTTTTCTCCTTTGAATATGAAACCAGGCACCTAGCATGACTGTGACACCAACTGTTGCATGCTTTTAAAGTTTGGTTCTGCTGCCTATGTTACTCTTTGTTCTTTAGCTTGTAGATCCTGGAGTCAAGGCATGGACACCTACCAAAGGAAAACAGAATATTATAATGTTTGTTGGTTTGCAAGGAAGTGGTAAAACAACAACTTGTTCAAAGGTAAGTGCAGTGGATCTCTTTGTATGGTTTTTGGTTTGTCTGTTGGGTTGGTTTTTTTTTTTGCTTTGGGAAGCTGGTGGTCATTGGGCTCCTTAGGTAAGATTGGCTTGTGATCTGTGCTGGTTTTGTTAATAGGAAAGTTCTAACTCACTACCATGTAGAGATAGGTTTGCAGAGGGGTTTCTGAGATGAAATTAATGTTGAAAGTAATATTCTTTTGGGGCAATTTATGGCTTGTAGGACTTCCTTCAAAAGTTTTTAAACTGAACTCTTGATGAAACAATACCCTATAAAGCAGTCTTTATTTGTCCTTGTACTTAGTAAAACCACAACACTGTAGTTCACTTTCTAGGTTTAAGACTAAATGCTAAGAGTGGGTGTTCATTCCATTACTTATTTAGGAAAACAGTGGAATTTGGCCTTTGTATTAGATACACTTAACTGATACTTTGTAAGTTGGTGATGTGAAACCTCTTCCAGCCCCAGATTAATTGAGGAAACTTGTGTTTGTATTTTTTTACGGCTAAAAAAAGAATGCTCTGAATTGACATATGTTCACATCTGCAACCAGGCCTTCCCTGTTTGTTAGTGTAAGGTCAAACAGCACACCATTCCTTGTGGGATTGTCCGCTACCTGTGACAGGAAGTCGTAATCTCGGCTTTCCATTTTCCAGGAGCCTCCTGGACTGTTTGTGCTTCACTGTGTTGCTTCTCCAGCAGATGTCAGGGTAGTTCAAGTCCCCCACAAGAACCAGGGCCTATGACTTTGAGGCTGCTTCAAGTTGTCTATAGAAAGCCTCATTCACTTGCTCTTTCTGATCAGATGGCCTGTAAAAAGCACCCACAATGGCATCACCCTCACTAATCTGCCCTTTTATCTTAAACCATAAGCTCTTGACTCACTCATCATTCACCCCAGGACAGAGCTTGGTACATTCCATGTTGTGAGGAGAAATTATCCTGTGGAAAAAAGACACATCTTTGTTGTTTTTTGTCATCTTCTTTTGAGATTCACATATAGTGAAATATTCAGTATAGCCTGCTCTGATTTCAAAAGACTTTCTTAGTGCTTATGTAGGTGAACTTTATTTTGAATGTTTGTCTTTGGTCAGTGTTTTGTGAATATACATAGCACCTGTGAAGCTGGGTGTTGTAGGAAGGTTAAGGATTCTGTCCACTGCTTTAAAACAATTCCTTTCAATGGAAATATCTTTGTTCCTCTGAAAGTACAAAAACATAGAGCTGTACAAGTTGTAGCCATTATGGTACTTGATATTGAAGTATTACTTTGGGTAGTTTCTACATGTGAGTCCAATCTGCAGTATTAACACTAAGAAGAATTCAGGAGTTAGTAAAATTGGAACTTAAGTTATTTGTAGTCATTCCTAGAGATTGTCATTTCAAGAAATTGAAATCAGGAGCAGAGTCAAGCAGGTGTTTTCATCTTGCCATTAATAAATATTTATAACATGCTTTTCTAAATAATGGCCATGCTAACTGTGAACAGTCTTACTCTGTGGCCTCAGTTATAGAAAGGCTGGCTTGAGTTTGTGTCCTCTATGTGTGACTTCAAGTTGTTAGAAGTGTCATGGCAATGGGACTTTGGTGTAACTACTTGTTTTGGATTTCATTTCAGTTAGCCTACTTCTATCAGAGGAAAGGCTGGAAGACTTGTCTAATATGTGCAGACACATACAGAGCAGGTAACACAGACTTTAATGATGTAGTTCTCTATCTCTAATATTTGAAGATTTCCTTGAGTAGTCCCTTGACTATACCTGTCTTACAGGTGCTTTTGACCAGTTAAAGCAGAATGCCACAAAAGCAAGAATTCCCTTTTATGGGAGGTAAGCATCTTTCAGAAACACTTTTGAGAACAATTCAACTCCAATTATGTATTGTTCTGTTCTGAACATTTTGCACTAAACCCCATCTAGCATGGCCTAATTGCTTTTGTTTTAGTAATATATCCTGAGTAATACTTGCTCTGATCAGATGAAAATTCGGTCCAGTTCAGTATATTGCCAGGAATAGCAGGTAGGATAGTGTACAAAGGCATCAGGTGTCCAGGAAAAATTCCCTGTAATGCTTACTCAATGTATAGCAGTTCACAGACTTTTACCAGACTTGGCCAGATTTTTGGGAAGTATCTCACAGATCAAAAGATAAAAGTTTTGGATGCTTGATTTTTATTATCAAATAGAGACAGAGGGGGACCTGAAATGTTTTTTATAAAGCAGTAAATAACTTTCCCCTAAGATTCACTGGAGGTGAACTGTCTAGATGCTCAGCTAAATCTTATTTGAGAGAAGGTCTTGTAGAATTTACTGCAGCTTCCAGCAGGTAAGACAGACTTCAGGCTTTGTGCTTCAGTTCACTGAGCAGTAAGGGCAAATGGCTTAGGAAGACATATTTGTAAACAATTTTTGCTTTACATAAGAGGAATTCCCTCTTGAAATCCAGATAGATGTATTGTTAACAAGTTTATAGTGAAATGATGAAATTCTGAAACTTTGTTTCTCTTTTTGATCAGTTATACAGAAATGGATCCTGTAATAATTGCCTCAGAAGGTGTTGAAAAATTTAAGAATGAAAACTTTGAAATAATCATTGTTGATACAAGTGGACGTCACAAACAAGAAGACTCTTTGTTTGAAGAAATGTTACAAGTTGCTAATGCCATAGTGAGTAGTTTTGAGAAATACAGTAACTTGGCATTTGATGACAGTTGATTCATCTTTATCCTAATGTTCTGTGTGCATTTTACTTTAACTCCTAGATGATATCAGAAATTACAAACAGCTATGAATAAGCAAAAGCTGAATGACCAGTGCTTGTTAGTTTTGTGACAGTTTTAATTCTTCTATTCTTCTGTTCAAGGATGCTTGCATATAACCAGACTGCCATTCCTGCTTTAACTTTTCCTTTTCAGGATCCTTGCATTGAAAAACTAGATGAAAGAACCAGTCTGGTCTGGTTTCCTTTAACTATGAATACTAAACTTTCTGTGATTGTCACAAATAATTGCACTGAAACAGAGAAGATGATTGGATAACTTTCAACAGTTTTGATATGTAAATGAAGCTGTTGTTTCTATGGGTTTAAAAAGTCTGGCTATTTGTCTGATTCTGTGGTCTTGCATGACAATATGACACTTCCCACACAATTCCTGCAAATGGCTAACTTATTTTTAGAGGAATATCTGAATGTAAAACCATATGGAAGATGTTTTCTATTAATTGCTTGTAGATTCTAATTATCTTATTGGCTCAAGATACTGGCTAAAATCACTTGAATCGTAACTAATGAGTACAAACCTATTAAATTGTAGTGTTTTGTGTTGTAGATAAATCATATAGTCATACAGCATCCGATTTTTTTTAATGGTCCTTAGATAATACTGTTCATAAAACAGTGGTTCTGTTTTAAACTCTAGCATACAGCTCTTGTATACTGTTACTGCAGTAAGTTCTGCTACTGAACCTATATAATAATAATAATGCATGAACATTGTTTAGTAAAGCAGGAAATTATTACTTTGTGTATCTCATTTCTCCTAGCAACCAGATAACATTGTTTATGTGATGGATGCTTCCATTGGCCAAGCTTGTGAAGCTCAAGCTAAAGCTTTCAAAGACAAAGTAGATGTAGCTTCTGTTATTGTTACTAAGCTTGATGGACATGCCAAAGGAGGTGGAGCTCTTAGCGCGTAAGTACTGTGCTATAATAGTGTCCAGCATCTGGCTGTGCGCAGCCAGCCGCGAAATGCGTTAGTGTCTCGCAGAAACCTGTCCTGTGGAAGTGTCACTGTCACACTGCACAGAATATAAGTCAGTCACAGTCACACTTAGATTCTTATCCTTCTTCTGGTGGGTAGGATCACCTGTTGATGATACATCCTATCACTGAGTGCTGATGTTAAGTATTTTCAGAACAGTAGTTTGTATGGTCACGGGTCAGACTTTGTCTTCTGAACTCAGCATCAAGCAATAGTCATTGCCTATTGTGTATTAGGCATTTTTCCAGAAAGATAAATTTGGGCTCAATAGATACAACTTGAATGAAGAGTTTTGCATCTCAAGAGATTTTTTCCAAAAGGGGAAAAACTGTACCTCATCATATCTAGTGACCTTAAAACTGTAATGCAAATCAAACTTCTGGATTGGCAGTGTCCAGAAACGGGATGAAAAGTTGTCTGTGGTCATGCTTACCCAAATTCCATTCTTGCTGGACTTGCCATGTGCTGTATCTTGGCAGAGTTTTGACCAGAAAATGCTACATTTTATCTTCAGCCTTATATGATTGTTTTGACTGCCTTTAAATGGTGCAGCTTGTCTGAAGCTGAGATGTTTTGTCAAAATAATTGACCACCTTGACTTGCTAAATCCCTGCATGTCTTTGACCTGAAGTGTTAGATTTCCTAAACTGCCATATGTGTTTTTCTTTATTTATAGCATAATGTTGGAAGACTGAAGCTTTTGGCATTTTCATTTTGCTCTTGTTCGAGTTGTCGTGTACTTGTGTACTTTAAGTGTGCTGTGTTTGCTCTGTACTATCTGTGGACTGGAAACTAAGTTTTATCTAAAAGATAGTGCCAGTGTGGTGGAAAGGTTCTGAGTTTTCTTATGTCTGAGCTTTTTCCTGTGTTGAAAATGAGATTGTCTTTTGTATGAGGTACCTTGAAGAAATTGTAATTAATGCCTGTCATCTGACAGTATTATCATTAGTATCAGTGTATGTATCAGTAATATCTCAGTATTAGGATAAACGAGAGATGATTTATTTTTTCTTTCTTTCTTCTCAAGTTTCTTAAACTCAGCAATGAAAATTAGCAACTTCTATTTCTGATTTTTTCCAAACAGTTTGTATTTTATAAAGTACTAATTAGAGAAAAATCTTTTTAAGTACTCTGAGCTAAACATCCAAGTGCTGGGTGTTTTTTCATTAATAGTTTGAGGAGTAAGGCAGACACTTCAGACAGAATGCATGGTGTTGATGATGCCTAGCTGATTATAGTATAAAAGATGGATGGTGTTTGAGAGGCCATTTCATAAAATATATTTTATTGCAGAGTTGCTGCCACAAAGAGTCCTATTATTTTTATTGGAACTGGCGAGCACATAGATGACTTTGAACCCTTTAAAACACAGCCTTTCATCAGCAAGCTGCTTGGTATGTCCAATGTACAACTGTACTTAAAAGATGCTTAGAATTGGATAATGGAAAGTCAAAGTGTATTTTTTAATGCTAATTTCAGATCTATTTTCTTTATCCAGGTATGGGTGATATTGAAGGATTGATAGATAAAGTAAATGAGTTAAAGTTGGATGATAATGAAGCACTCATAGAAAAGCTAAAACATGGTAAGTTATTCCCAAGGCCTAAATAGCAGATGCATTACAGTGACCTGAACATGGCAGGTTCTCAGTGACAGAGACCACTGAGTTAATTTGTGCTGTGTGTGGACACAAACAACTTGCTCATGTGCACAGTGAAGAACAGTTATTTCTCCAGTAGATGTGGCAGCCAAGTAAATTGAGTTGTGTTTTTCAAGCAATAAGTCTGTCAGACTACAACTGCAGAATAACTAGCTTAATGGTTCAGCATGTGCCATCTGAAACTGTTTAGCCATATTAGTAGTGAAGAGGTTTATTTATCTACTTATCTATGTAGTATAGTATTTACCTTATGAGTACAAAGAATAATTTAAAAAGGAGAGTGAGAGCAAAATGCTAGTGTGACTTCTGCTAACTTTTCTTTTGTTGTTGTGCTTCAGGTCAATTTACGTTAAGAGATATGTATGAACAATTCCAAAACATCATGAAAATGGGACCATTCAGTCAGATCTTGGTATGTTATCCCCAAAATAACTTTATTTTATCAGCTTTTCATTAATATCTGACAAATTTCTGTAAACTTAAAACTCTTCATTGAAATTTGTTATAATCTGTGTTCTGTTTTTTAAAAAGGTGAAATTACTTGCCTACTACACTATGCAACTACTGAACTAACAGTTGCTGTCTATATTTCTTTCTGCTTAATTAAAATTAGCTTTGCCTATTCTGACACAGCTTTTGTTTTCCATTCTTGAAACAAGGGCATGATCCCTGGTTTTGGAACTGACTTCATGAGTAAAGGCAATGAACAGGAATCAATGGCAAGGCTAAAGAAACTCATGACTATAATGGACAGTATGAATGATCAAGGTAATAAAAGTTTCACCCACTGTTTTTTTTCTTGACTGTTGAACAAGCTTATTTAGAGATATCTTCCTGGAAACAAAAATTCATATTGCAGCATGTATAATGACAGAAAATTACCGGAAATATTTAACATTCTTGGGAATAGCAAGGAGTACATGTGTCTCCAAATTTCTTAATAAATCTAAATATCTAGAGATACTTTGCCTGTTGCTGCTCTGTCTTGTGTGGAGTAGGTGGGATTTCAAATAATTTCTATTCTATTGGAAATCAGTGTATTTTTATTCATTGTATTGTAACTGTTCATAAATGATTAATGCTATACTTGTGAATTAGTAAGGTATGTTAATCTTTAATCTGGCATTGCTGTCTTTTTCCTACCCACCCTCAAATTTACTTGGTGACATAGCCTGGTCTGTGGAATTCAAAGTGTTGTTTCTAGGTCCACCTGTAATTCCTTTAGTAGTATGCTCTTACCCTTGCGCTAAACCCATTGCTTAAGACCAGGTATCCCAAGAGTATAATTTATTCACACAGTTTTTTTTCTATCACAATGATTAACATATGAAGATAAGAGCATTTTAGTATTACTTCCTAGAATAGTATGTCTCAATGATTTATGTAAAATTTTGCATTGTCACTTTTAAAACTAAGTTTTTATTCTCTGGCTCAAAATTAAATTCTCAACAATAAAAACAGGTTTGCTGTTTGTTACCAATTGTAACAGTTTTTAATGTCAGTGACTCAATGGATTTTTCTTTTCCACACTGTAATTGCAGAACTTGACAGTACAGATGGTGCCAAAGTTTTCAGTAAGCAGCCAGGAAGAATCCAAAGAGTAGCAAGAGGCTCTGGTGTTTCTACCAGAGATGTTCAGGAGCTTTTGACCCAATACACTAAGTTTGCACAGATGGTGAAAAAGATGGGAGGCATCAAAGGGCTTTTCAAAGGTAAAAAAAAAAACCAACCAAACAAAAAACCCCAAACCAATACCTAAAATTTATTACCCCAATACCCCAGTCTAAAATTTATTAACTAAGAGGGGGAGGTCACTTGATGTGTGTACACAGAGGAAATGAGAAAATACTGATTAGGGAGAGGAGAAAATGAGTTGTAGCTCGCTAATTTTCATTATGTTTGAAAGTTCTTTTATGTCACTGGTAAGAGCTGCACTGTTCTTCATGACACCAGTGTGTAACTTAGCAAGGAAAGCTACTGTATTTCTACCAATGCAGACTTGATTACTACTGCAGTACTAACACTTCAGTCTGTTATGTGGAGCGCAGGGACTGTTGATCCTAAACGGATTTTAGTGGCTGATGTAGTAACTTCTAATAATGAGCTCATGGATTTGAATCTAGAATTAGGAGGTAACATTTGGATTTATTTTATTTCTAGCACCATTTGTTAATCCACTTTCTTATGATCGCTCTTTTCTTTTTATTTAGGCGGTGATATGTCCAAGAACGTAAACCCATCTCAGCTGGCCAAACTGAATCAGCAGATGGCAAAGATGATGGATCCAAGAGTTCTTCATCATATGGGTATGTGCTGACTTTTTATAGCTTCAAGAGAGGACTGTCAATTACAGTGGAGCATTTGAGATACAGAAGTGAGGAAGGGAATGGAAGACTAGCTGCATTATTTATCAGTATTAACTATTTTTAGGGTTTTCTAACAAGCATCAGAAAGTTTAGTCCAAATACTTTGCACTTAGCAGTGTTTAATCTAGTCTTTCATTTGGATTCAGCTCTCAAAATGAGCATTTGGAATGGTGAAGGATGTCTGTGGTAAAACAAATCTTCCTTGACTTCCCTTCTCTGAGATTTGCTCAAGTAATTAAACTTGACAAGAGCAGCTTTAAATAAGGACTCCCATAACTGAACCTTACTGATTGAGAATAGTCATTCCATCAGGTTTTTTTCTTGTGTCTAGTTCTTAATGCACAAATCATCTTAAAACCTTCTTAAAGCCTGGTGTTTTGCAGACCTTTCTGTAATTACTCACTCAGCTCTTTATTTTCAATAGCTGTTTAAACCTGGTTTGACAGTCTTGGGCTTCTGCCTTTGGATATTACTGGAATAGTGTGTGTACAGTAATGATGCCTCAACTGTGCTTCAGAGTTCAGAAACACATTCATGTTCTCACTTATTTTCTGCAGGTGGCATGGCCGGTTTGCAGTCAATGATGAGACAATTTCAACAAGGTGCTGCTGGGAATATGAAAGGCATGATGGGATTCAATAATATGTAAAGAAGCCTTAATACAAATGGACTTGGTTGACTCTTCATTGCAACTTCAGTGAATGAATTTGCTTTCTTCCTTTTTACAGTGATGAGAGGGTGGTCTTTTGAAATCTTATCCAGGCTTCTCAGTTTCTACATCTAATTTCTGAAAACTATTTTTGCTTAAATTAGTTCCTCTCCACTAATAACTGATGGCACAAAGAGCAATTCAATTTAATAAAACAAAATCATGATGTAAAATTTTAATATTTAGAGACACTTTTTAATTGTTTACATCAAATGGCAGCCATTATATTTGTAAACAACCCTGATCTTTGGTTATAGTAACATAAAATGTCACAAATATACTGTAAAATAAAATTTAAGTGGTTATAAACAAGGGAATGGCCTGTGTCTCCAGTTCCTTTTAACTGTCCTTTCAGTATGTAATGAGATTATTTTCTTAGTTTGATTTTCTTCTAAAGACTCTTTTAACTCATGTTTGGCATAGATACTATAAGAATAGTTCAGTACCTGAAAATGTGCTGTTGGTGCTCATCTGTGGAGCATTTTTAGAATGTGGATGTGCTGTGCTCAGGTTTGTACAAGACTCTGTTGTATAGAATTTCACCATTCTTCCCCTGTACACAAAGAATCAAGGGACTGAAAAAATACAGGTGTGCAGATACCAAACTGTCTCATATGCTGAAGATAATCTTCATACCAGGCTGCCAGTTAAGCAGTTCTTTTGCTCTGGAGGTAATTTCTAAAGCATACTAGGTGGAATTCTGTGCTGGTACTGAACTTTAAAACAGAGATAGCTGTATTTAACAGAGCATACTGCCCCAACACAGCTACATTCTGATCTTAATTTCCTATAGCAGTTTAGTATTTCAGTTTACTGTGTTGGTCTCAAAAGGGTAGAATCCACAGGCACACTTCAGAAACTAGGTAAACCAAGATGAACCTTGAAATCCAACATAGATCTTGGCAAGTATGGTAAGATCTTTTACCCTTATCTTAGGATAAGAGGATGTATTATAAATTTTAATATACTGCAGTGTTTAGTGTGTAAATGGACACCTATTGCTGCTGTCTAGATAAAAGTTAAATGCAGTAGTTAAAATAAGTGGGTCCCTCTGTCAGCCAGTTCTGTGAGATGGCAGCTAACAGGGAATATCTAATATACAAAATTAGACTCCTGCACTAATAAAACATAAGCTATGCTGTAATGTAGTTTATAATGTGAAACTATCTCCTGCTTGATTAATGGTATGTATTCAGTATATGGAGAATGCTGAAAAACCTTCAAGTATGCCATCAACCTAAATGCAATGCATTTTATGCATAGCATTAATCTGCAAAAGGATCCATTAATTTGAATCTTTGTATTTTAAATATAACAAAATAATAAGTTCTTGCATATCACCAGCTTGTTGGGGAGCTGTCCTCAGTTTCTGAAGTGGTGTGCTTACTAAAATCTGATTTTCCTTTTTTATAGTATTTTCAATTCTTGAGCAGTATAAACCAATGCAATATGCAAAACCATGCAGGAAAGAGTATGAAATCTTGGTTTGAAATGCAGTCCCTAGGGGAGAGTGGATGGTTAATGCTGTTGATGGAAATCAAACATGAATAGGGATATTGAGGATGAACAGTGAAGCACTGTGCTCCAGGACAGGCTCAGTCAGACTGTCAAGTTACCAACAATTTAACTCTATTTTCAGCTTGTGGCCTACATTTAGTTTTAACTTTTAGTTCACCATTTCTAAAGTACTAAAACTGCAACCAGATACAAAGAGAGCTGTCACTAGCTGAGTGTTGGCAGAGACAAGGACAAGTTGAGAATGCAGTTCCTTTAAAGTATAAGATGTGTCAATTGTTATTTCTAAGATATATGCTGGAATGGACAAAGTGTATATTGCTCTTACCTTAGCAAGCCAGGTAGAAAATACTTTGGAGCCTGCTTAGAAAAATTGCCTGAGGATCTCAAGTCTGGAAAAAAAATACATCCATGATGGAGGCACTAAGAACAAGAGTTCAACGGTATAGGAGCACGTCTAAATGGATTGGTGACTTACATGGCCTTGCATAGCTTGATGCAAATAAACTCTCCTGGCAAATGTGTAACAAGACTCTCAGCACCATTTTCTTGCATTAGGGTTT
Organism: Ploceus nigricollis; assembly: GCA_013399945.1. Lineage (NCBI taxonomy): Eukaryota > Metazoa > Chordata > Aves > Passeriformes > Ploceidae > Ploceus > Ploceus nigricollis. The sequence continues at coordinate 391,972 of VXBC01006177.1, forward strand.
TTGTCCTCATCCTCTATGGCATCTCAGAAAAGTCTGCAGAAGAGTTTTGTCTAGCATACAAGAACCATGAAGAGCTAGAGTCAAGCAAAAATTGCTGAAAATGCTTAGAAGACTGAGGTCTGTCTTCCTGTGTATATCTTGCTAAAAGCTGTTGCTGCTGTCAGGCAAGCTTTTGTGTGAGCTGTTTGAGCTCAGGCTGCTGCTGAGCAGCCTGCTAAGAGGAAATGGTTATGATGGTCAATAGATAGCTGTGTGATAGAAGCTGGACAATTAACTATTAGCACACATAAACAGCTATGGCTTTATTTGTTAACTCTTTACCTTCCCATAGGACCTTCAACGTTAATGTGCTAAATTTATTAAACTTGTCCAAGTTGCAAATGCCAATTGTTCTGGCAGGTGAAAGAATAAGTTCAATATGACTGTACAGCTGCTATAACCACAGCAGAGGTGAAGGAAAGCCATTGCTTGGTTGGTGATTTAATGCTGCTCTTGAGGAGCTGTTACTTTATTCCAGCCAGTCCTTCACTAAACAGAATGTATACTCTGTTAAGGGTAAGAAATATTTATGTATCCTAACATTAGTTTGTTTCTTTGCAACTTTAAGTGATGTATGTTTGTTGTAATCCCTTAAGCAAATATGCAGCCCCTTACTGTCTAAAATAATACTCTAACCTTTCATTCTGTAACCTTTCTGTTTCTGTACTCATACACTCTATGTCAGCCCTTTTCACAAGGGAACATTTTCTCCCTTATGCTAGTAGAATTGTAAGTCTGATGCATCTGTACTTTACCTGGGCTTTTGTCATGGTCTCTGGATTATGCTTTGATAATATGACTAAGAAAGTGTCTAAGAGCCCATATTGTGCTATCGAATGTAATTTTTTGGAAACTATTTTAATGATGAAGGATTGAAAGACAACTCTTGCTGTCATGTAAGTGCATGTTAGAGCCATTGGTTCTAACCCCCCCCAAAAAAAAAATTAAAACTACTCCCTTTTCAATCCCATAAAAAGGATGTTTCAGACGCTTCCACCTCCAGCTGTTTTCACTGGTAGTTGACATTTACTAATGTACATTTTGCCGGGATCAGCATACAGTGGGGGCAGAAGGACTCCCACCTCTCTCTAGGAGCAGCTGAGCAAACCTGTTACCTGGCAAACACTTCTCCCACCCTCCTGGGCCTGCATGTTACTTTCTCACCCAGCCGCAGCCCAGGGGCCAGGGCACTCTTGGTCTGCATTTCTTCCTTGTTCAACGTTTGTCCTTTACAAAGGGCTGAGTTGCCTGAACCAACACCCAGTCCTGCAAGGCTGAGCAAGGGTGGTCCTGGGCTAGTAAGCCCCCTAACTACTGTCCAGGAACTCCTGCTTCTTAAAATATTATTCTATTATCTGCTTCTTAAAGTATTATTCTGTTATTTTGCAGGGCTTCACGCTGTTTTGGGAAGATGATGTGTGTGCTGCCCCAGAACGTGCGCTTTTCCTTCGGTGCAGCGGGAGTATATTTCCGCCTCTGTGGCGGTACGGCTGTCCCTGGCAGCCCGGCCGCCTCTGGCCTCTCCCTTGCCTCCCTCCCGGCTCCGGTTTAATGCCGGGCTGCGGAAAGAAGGGAAATGACCGAAGCCGGTGTAAGCGGTGCTCCAGTCTCTCCCGGGTGGGCGCCGGCTCCGTGCGNGGTGCAGTGGCCCGGCCGCGGGAGAGGAGGTCTGTCTGTCAGCCAGTCTGCCTTTCCATCCAGCGCGGTGTAATTACAGACAGCGCGGTGGGCACGCGTGTCTCCGGTGTCTCCTGCTCGTCGGCGGACAATGCCTCTGACAAACGAGGCTGATGAATATTAGAGTGAGACAGGGTTCCACTTCCCTTCGTGCTGTCAAGTTGGCGAAGGCGTGGGAGGTGATCAGGGACAGCAGCTCTTAATTACAGAGCAGCCAGGCGAGCTCGCCTGTCCCTGCCGCGGCCGCTCCTCGCACCGGCCTCGGCTTCGCCCTGGCTGCTGTGGGCGCTGCCGCTGCCCTTTCCCCGCTTATAGTGCCTTTCCAAGGCTTGTTGGGAGGGTGTCTTTTCTAATAATCGTCCTCCGGCTCTGTCATCTTGTCTTTTGTTTGTGAAAGACTTACGCTGTTTAATTTCAGTTGAAACACAAGGGTGGAGAGTAAAACAAGCAATATGAAAAAAACCCAAACCACTCAAGCCTAAACAGCCCCCCCCCCACCCTGCTCTGAACCCTAGCCAAAAAAATTATCAAAAAAATCAGTAAGACAGCCAAGCTGGCATGGTAGAAATATTTTTCATTAGCTATTACCAGCCTTCTAGTGACTAGCAGTATCTGGTCAGTAGATCTGTGCAGATTGAATTACTCGTCTTTCTCACGGAAAGTGGACATCACACACTTTGGTGCTTTGGGTCATAAGCTCTTACAAGGATTCCTGCATTTGACAGGTTAAAAGATGCCAAAGTCAATAGCCTGGTCTCCCTATTTCATTTTACTTTTCTTCTTCGTCTCCTTCATGAAACTTTATGTTATTGCATCACCTAATACTACTTGTGTCAGCTCTCCCAGCTTGCCTGCAGGTGTCCAGGCACACCTTATCCTTAATTGTAGTTTATTTATTTTGGCATTTTATATGTGGACTAAAATTCTATTGTGCTGGGTATTGTATCAGCACTGTGAAAAGATTCCCTGCTCTCTCTCTGTTTCTGGACAAAGGGTGAGGTAGAGTGGGTGTAAAGAGGGTAAACGAGGATTATGAGTTTCAGATCCTGACTACCTGACAGGCAAGGTTTGTATGTGTGCCATAAAGCCAAGAAAAATTCCAAGGTGACATCCAAGGGGACATTTAAAAGGAAGGGGAAGTCGCCTTACAGTGTTTACCAAGTACCTTGAGGATGTTAGCTAGTGTGGCAGAAGCACAAGAGTGACCAGCCTTGGTGTCTAACAATTGCCAGAATAGAAGCCAAAGTAAATACTTCAGTGACGTGGCCACAAATGCTGAGTATTTCAAGACTATATAAAATGTTAGAGAAGGAGGAGCCTGGGGAAGAAAAATGAGGTCAGAAACCTGACTAAAGCCATGCACTAGAAGAAAGATCTTTGTAAAAACTTCCTAAATTGGAAAAGAAGATCAAATTTGTAAAGGAAGATCGAAAGTATAAATTCTCAAACAAGAAATACTGTAACATTTGAGCTATAAAGTGAATCTAGCTGATAACTGTAGAAGAAGTCTGCATTACCAGAGTTTTGGAAAGATAAAATTTATTGGTGCTGAACTTTCTGCTAGTACCTGGGAGAGTTGGCTTTTATTGCTGTGCAGGTGAAATTTAAAAGGCCAGTGATGACTAAAACCCCCACTCAGGTTTGTTGACTAGGTAATAACCAAAGCAACAGATGACATGCATTATTTTATTTAATGATATAGGACTTTCAGCCAGATTCACTGTTCCTTGTGAATCCTTACTCTCTTGAGCTACTGCATTTGTCTGAAATGTACCAGTACCAGCTATGTGGAGCTGCTTACTGTGGGTAGTGTGAGTGTGGGATGGGTGTTCAGGGAACTCAAGCTTGCTTTTAAAATTTGAAATATTAAACAACATTTTTTTAAAGTTAAAATATTTGAGGCATTTGCACTAAATGAGCCAAAATCAGATGAAGAGATGTGCTTTTAGAGGAACTCTTAAGGAGGGGCTCACACTGCTTACTGTTATTAATCACAGTGATATTTATGATGTGTTTGCAAGAAACAGTGCTCTTCAGTACTGTGCCTAAATATAAAAACAGTGTCATTGTATGGTGCCAATAAAGGAGTGTGGAATGTTCATGAAAAGCTGATTCTGTGGTGCTTTTTGCACAAAAAGATACAGAACCGAATCACGGGAAGTGGCGCTTTTATAATGGCAGCAAGCAGCGCTCCCTGTGCTCAGGTTGCTTCACTGCTTTCAGCATTTGTGTTTTTGTAGCTTTGCTCTGTTCTCAAGACTGATAGACAGCAGAGAGATTGCACTGGGCTCCAGATAGTCATTTTGTCTTTCTACATGAAAATGGGATTCTGCTGGAAAATACAATCCTGCTTCAGCTGAATTACCCCATTGAAAACTTCCTGCTGGATTCTGCTCTGCTCCTCCAGGAAAATGCCTGAAACCTTCCAGCATGGCTAAAGAAGTGCTGGGGGAGCTGAGATGACTTGCAGTTTTGAGAAGCAGTGGTACAGGGCTCGGAGAGATGATGAATGGGTGCGCTCCCTCTCCACACTGTAGAGCTCAGCACGTGATCTCTGCCTGCCCTCCCTCTTCTCTATGGGCATGAGAAGAATCCGTGGCTGGAATGAAGGAAGCAGTTCTGCTCCCCAGGACCCTCTGCTGTCTCTCTCTCCCATGCCCACTGTCTTTCCTGGGTAACCAAGCCTGCTTGCCTTGCAAAGCTATGTTGTGTAATCTAGCATGAGAGATGAGGATGGTGATGCTGCACTTGCAGTGATTAAGGATGTCTTACAGCTGTGTGATAAAACATGTATTTTTATTTATAATTTTGAATTGTGCTCTGTGGAGATCATTCGGCTTGCATAGGGAAGAAGTTGGAATACATTTTGTGCAACCTGGATTCTGCACACACTATGCCTGTCATTCCTTATGATACAGTTTCAAATTACATGAGCTCATGCATTTTTAAAAACCTTCATGGTACATTAAAAACATGTGGTTGGCATTTCCTAACCTCTGTGGCCTTCTCTACATGACAGAAGTGTTTTCCGCACAGTTTTGTGCATTTGATGCAGTAGCATCTAAAAGCTCTACCAAGATGAAGGCTGTGTTTTGATAGCTGCAATACAAAACCTTACTAAAATTCTCTGCCTGCAGGAGTGACTAGCCTAAAGATTTATTGATTGGCGTTTGAACTAGAAGTGTATATTCTTAATGCTTGTGACCCAAAGCCTGCATTGTAGCATTCAGTAGTTGGAGAACACAGCCAGACATTGTACTTCTCACTTTGTATGTTCTTAGCCACAAAACTAAGTGTTGTCCTTTTACCCTGGTCCCTTGTACTAATCATGGTTGCTGATGAAAGCCCACAGGGGCAGATTTCTTCCTGCATCTTTTTAAAGCTTGAACCTTCTGCTTAGTTATTCAGTTCTCTTTTGTGTTAGAGGTGTCTGTCTGAACTTGCAAAGAGGCAGCTACAGCCTATGAACTACTTGATTAATTTCATTAGCTATTAATTCCAAACCCAACAATAAATATTAAATATTTATTTAATAAATATTGACATTTCTGTGCTTATCAAATTGTTTATTGAAACATGCCCCCTCCCAGAAGAAATGTTTTTATTACTTTTAGAGAAGGGATCAGTTTTTACATATCTGCAAACAAGAAATTTTTCAGTCTTTTAGCTACAGGCAAGCTCTTATAAATGTCCACTGTAAATGCTAATCAGTTTGAAATATTTTAAATATCTCATGAAGTTTGTTAAGGGGGAACTTTCCAGATCCAGAAGCATGTACTTGAGATAATGATTTTTTTTTCCTTTATAGCAACTTTCAAAGGGAGATAGCGGCTTTGAGAATGTGGAGCTGGGTGTCATAGGAAAGAAAAAGAAAATTCCAAGGAGGGTTATTCATTTTGCAAGTGGAGAAACAATGGAAGAATACAGCACAGATGAAGAGGAAGATGAACAAGAGAAAAAAGACCTGTTGCCACCTGTAGATCCTGTAGGTATTTTACTTGATAAATTGCTACTTCTGGTTTACTTGGTAGCTGTAAACATTTTATACTTAATTTTTTGTGTCACAAATCTGATACAGTCTTTAGTATTATAAATTCTAATAATTTGATTGGCTTAACAGACTCAGAAATATGTGGAAAGTATTACTGGGAAGTTTTGTCCTGGAGTTCTCCTCCATTAAAGTAGCCTTATTAATTAGAAATGGGTTTAATTTCTTCACAGTTCTAGTTCGTCCTCTCCAGCATTTCCCTTTCTACTAATACTTGCCTTGTATCTCCTTGATTTATACTGTCATTTAAAAAAAAAAATTTGTTTTAAAAAAAAATCCTGTGTAAAGGGGGACATTATTTTTTTCCTTGTGTTTGTTGACACTGAAGATTTAGACCTGTAATTCAGGGTCACCATAACAACAATTTGATATAATTAAAAGAGTATAGGAGGGAAAGAAACAGATGACTTCCAGAAATAAAGGAAAACTGGTGTAATTGATGATACGTAAAAAACAGATTTTAAAGGACCTGCCTAGTCCATGTAAGTAATGTTCATCTGTATTGTAGCTGTTGAGTGTTGCTTAGCCTGTGAATGGAGTTTCCTTTTATTGGTCCAGATTCAAGTGAAGTCTCAACAATTAAAGCCAGTAGTGTCCATTGTAGCTTCTAAAATGCATTTTCCTTTTTGTCAATGATTCTGGATCTATACTTAGAGGTAAAATGAAATATATAATCTGTTTTATTCTGTTGGCCTGTCTGATAAACTATTTTGTAGTGATAGTGTGATTGCAAAGCTTAGAGCCACACGTGCCAACACTGTCGGCAGCAGCTCCTCCCCTCTGGCAGTCTGTCCCAAAGATCCACATCCTGCTCTTTGTCTCTCCACATGCCCAGTCTCATGTTTCTTTTATGACAACCCCAGAAACTTGTGTCCCAACCACCTCTACCCTTCTGCAGCAAACCTTGCCTCAGTAAATGGAGTCTGCAGCCCTATTCCCTGCCTGCTGATGGCTTTCCCTTCTGGGCCCTCTCTGCACTTAGGTGCCTGTACTGAGGTGGAGGCTCCCAAACTGGCTGAGTCCTCCCTGGTGTCCTGCTGTGTGGCCAGGCAGGCAGAGGTCATGGCTTTGTACAGCAGCTCATCCTGCCTGGCTGCACACTGGAGGCAGACACTGGTGTGGAGCTCCTTGTTCCCACACTTCAGAGAAGAGGCCTTGCATGCACGCAAAACAGTGCCCTGCTTTCTACTTGATATTGCTGTTGAAATGACTTCTGCACCATTGTTTGGGAATCCATAATTAAGAAATGCTGTGGTTGAAGCTTTCTATTTACTCTACAGTAGTAGACCCTGTGTTAATACATGTATCCATCCTGGGAGAGCTTGGCTTTCTTGAAGGGACTGAAGATTTTGACTTTCTGCTTATGCTCTTCTGAAGAAGTGGTGGACCATAAGAGGTTTGCTTTGACTGTCAAGGAGTACTTCTCTTCCCCTCTGTAAAATTAATTTATCTTGAAGAAGAAAAAAGGTGGGTTGAGGACTAAGCTCCAGTGAGATTGTGGGAATTCAGTTGGGATTGGGGGTTTGACAAGTGAAGCTGTTACAATGCATTTTGTATGGATTGATGGCATTGCCCTCTTTCTTGGTAGGCAGTTATTGTATACAACAAAAAATAACATTAGCCTGATAGCAGGTAGGATATTATTGGTATTAAATACACACAAAGTATATAGTTGGAAAAGAACTGTATTGTAATCACAAACAATGAGTAAGATGTTAAGCTGCCTTGTTGGGTACTAGGGTGTTTTTTTCTCCTTAAAGATCTTCTCAAATAAAAGCAGGAACTGTGAAACTTACATTATGGTAATGTTCAGGTATCTTCAGAGTGAGGTCTGTCCCTCACTAGGCAGTCATGTCAGATATGTGGATGTCTGAGAGATATTTGCGCCCAGTTATAATGATACAGGGAACAAGATGTGTGTAATTTTTTGTGCCATTTCCTGACAGTGGAAGAGTTCCATGGTGATGCAGTGATGGAAGGCTCAGAAGCCTTGGTGTAGGTGTTGTGAGGGCAGAGACATACATGCTGCTGTGCAAATGGCCACTTAACTAAAGAGCCCTCAAGTGTGCACAACAGCCAGGAATGCTGCATGATTGTTCCCCTCCTTTCCTAATACAGATTTATTTTCTGAGTACCAAAAAGAATATTGTATGGTGGAGTTAAGATTGCGTTATTCTCCTTTTATAGTTTATTAAATCCTTAATTTTGAAAACATTTTTTAATAAAAGGACCCCCCAAACCAGAGTGGTTTATTGTGGAGCACACTATGCCTTATTATGTATTGCTTTTACCTTGGACGGAATGAACTTGATTAGAGCAGGGGTTGCCATTAAGTGAGGCTTACTTTATCTCCTGCATGCTTTGTGTATCCCAGCTGAGCCAGACAATTGAAGAAATGGTAGTCCAAGCTGAGCTTTGGTGTTTTAGCCAACAGCTGCTTTTAAAATGTTTTTTTTTGTAGGATTTCTATAAAAGCAATTAAATAGTCAGTTTGCTGAGACCAGCATGTCTAAAACTTGTTATCTCAGTTGGGATACAAAAAAGTATGTTGCAAGTAATAGCTGTTTCTGGACCAGTTTATTTTTAGAAAAAGCACATTTAATATTTTGAATAGAAACTTTCCATCATGAAATTTCAAAGCTCTGCTGGTATTAGCATCCTGGCAGTTTTTGAATGAGTTTAAGGGAAACAAGTATTTTGCTGTGCTGTAAAGAAATGTCTTCAGTATGTACCTTGGTTTAATTGTGTTTTAGAGCTAAGCAGGCAATGCCAACTTGTTTCTTACTAAGCAAAGTAGTATGTATATATCCTGGTAATACCATAACGAGAGCACTTGGTGTGGTGGATTCCTGTTACTCATAACAAAACAATTCTCAAAAAGAACTGGGTTTTAAATTTTCTTTGAAACAACTTCTGGTGCTTCTATAGGTCAGCACTCAGTTCATTAACATTGTTGGACTGGGGTGTCCATTCTATTGTGTTTTGTGTTTTTTAATCCAAAACACAGGATATTATTTTTTAGATAATAGCATTCAGTATTATCTGAATGTTCTCACACTGAAATTCAAATGCTTTAATAGCATAAATGTATTTTTTATTCTTTTGTCCTAAAATGTAGATATTTGCGCTCTATATTGTCTTTTGTTTTTGTCCACCAAAACTTTATTTTGTATTAATTAAGAAAATAATCCTTCTGTTTTTCCCTGAAGGGACACGTAGTGTAAACTCTTTGCTGCATTCACCTGTTAGATGAGTAGGCAGAAGGTGGAGTGTAAGTCTTCACAGAGGAACTGTGAGCAACATGACTGTTGGTGTGATAACTTTGGAATCCATCCCAAGAAGACATCTGCAACAAAGCTCCAGGAGGGATTTGATTTTATTAACCTTCAATGCTCAGAAAGATTAAAACACATCCTTGCAGGAAGGTTATCTTGATATCCTGTAGTTAAAAGGGCTTTAACTTCAAATAGCAAAAATTTCTCTCTTGAGGACCATCAAACTCTGGTTTTCTTTTAAGAATTTGAGGATGAAGGAGAAAAATAGTCACTGACCAAGTAATAACTACTCATAATATGGTAGAAGCTCTTGATGGAGGATGGTATGTGTGTTCCTGATCTTGTTTTCACGGGCTTGTCATAGATGCCACAGTTTTACATGGTCTTACACAAAAGAACCTATTATAGCATTGAACAGTCATTGATTAAACTAATTAGTAAATTAATTTAGACTTTATCTTGGCACAGTAAACAATAGGAAAGTATCTATTTGGTGGTGTATATTAACTATTAAATACAGGATTTTGTTTTTCCTAAATCAGGAAATTATTATTTTTCTCATTTTGCCATTTTCTCTGACAAAAAGAAACCTTACATACCTTTGAAAGTTTAAGTGTTATTAGGGCTGAAATCTGCCAAAAATAAATACATATGTGGATTGTTTAGGAACATGGTTCACTCAGAAATTCAAGAGAACATCTGTGCTCCCTTCAGCAGCCCCACACTAGGAAACAAAATCATGTTCTGTTATTGAACCAGAGGCCCCTTGGTTTTATCAGTGATTGAATCCATTATGTGCATTCCTATTTAAATGAAAATTATACATTAAGATTTTTTGTAATTTAAAAATTGGTTGTCAAAACCACTGTGTTTCCCATTTTAACAACAAAATAAAGTCAGGATACCTGAGTAATATAATTAAACATTGTAGAAATGTCTACTAAAGAAACTGATTGCAGGAGAAATACTATAAACAGTGTATGTGTTTCATACTGTCCCTTGTTTCCTGTCAAGAAATACAATATTGCTGCATCCTTGAGTTGATTAAAGACTGAAGATTAAGGCTTCTCTGGCTGGCCAAAGGAAGCTGACATATAGTGTCTGGGTATGTGGTTCTGCAGGTCTGTAGGACCTGACTTTGGTGCGGTTTTCCAGTTTCCAGCTCAGTGTATTAAAGCTACTTCACTGACAAGGGTTAATTTGATTAATTTGTACTGAGCCATTGCTTAAGAGCCCTGTTCATGTCACTCGAACGGTTCCAGTTTCCCCAGTACCAGTTCTTGCCTCACATCAGCTGTTTCTTCTTCCATCTCCAAGGTGCCCTGGAAAGGCACCCAAATTTACCCTGAAGAGGTAAAGGGGGAATGCGTGGAAAAAGGTGATGCCTTGGAAGCATTCCCTTGTTCCTGGTGGTTTACTCTCCAAACCATCTCCTTTCTCCTGTTAATTTCCTATGAAGTGGCCTCTCTCATGATTTTATATTGCCTTTTGAGACACTGGAAAGAAAGTTACTTTTTTAACTGAGGAGTCTGGCAAAGCCTTGCTCATCAGGGATGAGGAAATGTCTGGTTGGGCTCTGTCAGAAAGCAGAGGTTCCCACAAAGCTGAACTTAGAAGTGCTTCCAGTGTACCAAACTGATTTTTAGCTGTGGTGGGGAAAGAGTAGAAATAGCACCTGTGCGTCTGCTGAGCCTCAGCTGTTACCCGTGTTTGTGTTACCACAAACTTGTTAGAATGTTCTGGGTCTGACTTACTTCTGTCACATTGAAGCTCAGCTTGTCTTTTCACTCTGAAATATTATGGGGCTCTTGTAACTTCTTTCGTACAGCACACAGCAGGTCCTTGTTTGTCCTGTGCCCTGCATGAATGCTTTTTAACCCTGTCACCTCATCATAAAGGATTGTGCAGAGCCCTGTCAGTGCCATTATTTGCACCTGTGGCAACAAGCTTTTCCAACACTTTTTTTGACTTCTTCAACTGAACAAACTCCTCGTTAGCCTTTCTGCCAACTGAGCAGATAATCAATGAGCTGGAGGTGCTTTTGTGTAAGCAGGATAGCAGCTGGTTTTGCTTACACTTTTACCTTGGCAGGACATTTTCCATATCCACTGCCAAAAATATATAGCATCTGGCTTTTTGTCAGCCTGCCCAACTTGAGTTTGTGGCTTGACAGACAATTTCTTGCTGCACTGATACGTAGAGACTATGCTTGGAAAGCACCAAAGTCTAGTAGCTAGTGTACATATATACTGAGGCTATATTCTGTAGCTGTATTATTTACAATAATATTGGTTGTTCCTGTACACATACCTGTTAAATAAGATCACAGAAAAAGGTTACTACCAAACAGTCCTTAGCAGCAAGTTATAAATACTTATGTAGCTGAGTAGAGCTGATGTGTTCTACTTAATAAAAGCTGACACTTTAAATTGTTACTTTCCAGAAGAAAGGTACTTCTACAGAGATCTTTTCTGGGGGGAAATATGTATCAAAGAGCTTGCCTGAACACAACAGCCTGTTAACTATAAACATATTTTAGTTCACTGTGAAAGTTGAATTTGCCTTTTCACAAATGGGAAAGCCTACAATTTTTTCCCCATTAGCTTGGAATCTGCTTTTCCCCTTTCCCTTTTTATTACACGGTTTTGTTTGGTTTTTTTTAAACAGATACAGTCTCTTCCCTTGATGAAAAGCATAGCCTGTGCACACCCATTATTTTATAATTTAGTTAATTCTAAATCTTTAATTTACGATGTATATATCTATATATCAGTTTGTGCAGAGGCTGCAGTATTTTTGCTGTAGCTGTGAATACACCCCAGTCATGCAAAGAGCAATTCCTTTTCTTTGTCTTCCTGGCCAGCCCTTCCTAAACAGTCTGTATCCCTCCACAGCAGCACTCAGTCCATTCACTGCATCCCTGGGATCCTGACGAGATCCTGCCCCTGCAGCTGCACACAGATCTCCAGTTCCTCATGTTTTTGTCCCGTGTTGTGTGCCCTGGTGTGCAGGCTCTTCCGAGAAACTTCCTCACCCACATGCAAATGCTTGAGGTGACCCCAGCTGAGCCCTGTTTGTTCACGTTGTGTTCCTCGTGGTTCACATCACCCCAGGTACTTTGCTTGGCAGCCTCTCCATCGCTCCCTCAGAGCTGCAGTAACTCCCCCCCTCCCTCAGGGCTCCTGGCTTTGTTTTTCAGGTGTAATTTCAAGGGATAATTCCTATTTGGTTGTAAATGTTTTAAAGCAGCCTCTTCCTCAGAGGTTTGAAGGTTTGGTTTGATTTTAAACAGCCTTTTGCAGTTCACTCATTATTGTAATGAGGGACTACTTTGTTGCCTCACTTCTCCTCTTGGCCTGATGGAATTCAGAATGTTGTGGAAAGCATTTTCTAGTCAGGGATTGAGTTGGCTGCTTGTCATTTCCCAAGTCTGGAAGTGGGAAACAAAAAGCAGTGAAAAAAAATTTCCCAGAGGTGCGGGGAGCGCTGGTGTCCAGGACGGTTGGAGACAAGAGATCTCTGAAGTCGGGTTGACATATGCTGTTTATTACAAAGGGCGTGGGTGCAAGGGCCCTGCTTGGAGCTGCCAGCTGCAGCTCGGAGCAGGCCCCAAAGAGAGGTAGCAGGGGGGAGAGAAGGAGGGGGAGAGCAGGTCAAGGAGCAAGGGGAAAGGGCAAGGAGCAGGAACCAAGAGAGCAAGAGGGCAAGAGACAGGGACCAAGAGAGAGGGGCAAAGAGAAGGGACCAAGAGGACGCGTGGTCTCCTGGGCACACCTTATCAGGGGGATCCAAGGTGGGCGCGGAAAAGGGACTGGTCCAATGGGATTACAGATACATGATGGCTCAGGGGAGGGTTACAGGTGTGGGACAAACCATACATTTTGAAGGGTGAGGCAGAACATTCTATTTAGCTAAAGTCCAACACCAGATACTTTGACCTTTGAGCTTCTCTGTAAGTAAGAGGGTATTGTTTAATCAAAGGGAGATTGCCTTCAGCAAGCTATACTATTGTTTTCTGGTTGTTTAGTTACTATGGTTTGGTATCTCAAAGCTTGCTTTCATTTCAATCTCGCTTCTAGCTTCTACATTCTCAAAATCTTTTACTAAGCAGTAAGGCTTCCCTATTTCATCTTCCCCAACACAGAGGTAAACCATAGTTATATTTATATCTTATGGTGATACTTTGCTTCACTTGTCTGGTCTATACTTATTTTAAAGCAAAAACATGGTAGTAGCTGGAAAACAGAAAACATTGCAGGTCTTCCTTCTCAAGCCATTTGTGGTTTTGCATGTGTTATTTTGTGCCAGGGCCATACAGCTGTACATATTCATACTATTCTTGTTCCTGCAGACAACACTCACATGGGGACCCTACTTGTGGTTTCACATGCTGCGAGTTGCCACATCAACCTTATCAGGTATTGCTTTATTTAATTATTGGGTAAACCAGAAAGGGAATATTAAAAGTCTCAAAGTCATGTTGACAGACTAAATCATCTTTGGGTTCTACTTGATGTTTTTTCAGAAGTATGAATTGAACTGTATTTAATTTGTGGAGAGGTACTCTCCTGCCTTAGGCACTTTTAAAATTTTTTATTTTACTTTCAATAAACAATTCTTGCATGGAAGAATGACTAGGAAGTACTTTTTTGATGAACACTTTTTCCCCTTTTTTCTTCATATGGAAATAGATTGATGTTGGCAAAGGAATATATTGGTTTTCTATTAGATTTTGTATGGAACCATTTTGTGTGATGTTACCTGAAAAGAATGCTGGCTAGTGTAACTAAACTGACAAGTTTTCTGAAGACAACTAGAAAGTATCCCAAGTTGTGTGCCATACTGTGAACTTCTGAGGTTACAAAATATACAGAACTGTTGTCAAGGGTCTTAAACTCACTGTACAGTCCTTTATTTGACTTGTGGACCTCTTAAAATTTTACCAAGTTTTAAAAATGCTTGTCATAGTCTGTGTTCTGTCCAAGGTAAAGTATCTTTATTGGGTTTTTTTCCACAAATATTATGGAATTTCTGTCATTGTACACATAATTTTGAATATTTTTATATTTTTTGGCAGTCTGTTGTATTAGTTAACCTGTCCTTATTTTTAGAAATGCTTTTTCTCTAATGTACAGGGTAATTATATTCCTTGACGCATCTGTTCTTCATACGCAAGGGTAGATATTGCTTTTCCTTTTTTTAGAAGTCCTTTATGAATTTGAAGATCAGTCCTTTCTTCTTCAGTTTTGGTTTGTATATCTGTAATTTGAACTGGTCTTTTGCACAGCACTCAAGCTGCCAGGATATCTATAGAATTAGTTATTCTGAATGTTCATTGAAGCAGTCAATGACTGATTTCTAACTTTTTTTCCCTAAAGATGACTAACTCATTTGCATCCTTGGGGCAGATTTACAATTTGAAGCGCAGAATATTTGATTTCTTTCTTGCCTTTGCTCAACCAGTGTTATCTGTAGCCATCACCATGGTAAAGAAACTGACTGATACAAGCTTATCTCTGTTCCATACTTTTGACTGTGCCCTGTTTTAGCAATGTAGCCTCCAAGTTGAAAATGGAGACAGCTGAAACATAAATATTTTATTAATCCATTAGTATGCAACACAGAACACTGTTAAAACTGACTTGAAGTATGCTTATGTCAATAAATACTGTCTAGTTTGCTAGTACCACTGGATTGAACTGCCAGTACAGTTGGTACCCATGTGCTTTTGTCTAACCTTAATTTTCAGTTAAAGTTCAGCTCAAGGCTTACCCTTTAACTGATTCCTAGCAAAACAAACTTGGATCCAAAGCTGAAACTAGCAGAATTCAAACACTACCACCATATATATTTTCATTGAATTTCATATTCTTCTCCTTTTGTTCATTCTTTATCCTAAAGAACAATTATTAGCGTATTGAGCTAATAATTACTTATAAGGAGATTAACCTCACAGATTTTTGTTGTATTTTGTGAGTGAAGTAGGACTACAGAAAACCATTCAGGAAAGATGGTGATAATTTTTATAATAAAACCGTGTATAAGAATTTTCTTCTAGATACTAATCCTATTTAAACCTCTCTTTATTTTTTAGTGTGTGATTTCCTGGGGGAAAAGATTGCATCTGTTCTGGGAATAAGCACACCAAAATACCAATATGCCATTGATGAGTATTACAGAATGAAGAGAGAGGTATGTGTGTGAGCTTCTTGCACTCCTCCCAACTTGTCTTCCCTCGTATTCTAAAAAATAAAATTTGTATTCTACCATTAAAATGAAGCTTTAGACCCTCAATTGCAGCTTGCCTCCACTTTTCACTTGATGCATGATTAATGCTTTCTTATCCATCAGCCTTTTCTCTCCACCTCATCAGTCTTAGAAATGGGTGGGTCTTGACCTCTGCTCTGTTTCTCTTGTACAATGCATTCTTAAGTCAACACTGTGGGAAAGTTGGATGGACAGTTGCTGAACACTGTAAAAGGGGGCTGCTAGCAATATACTTTCCAACTCTAAAACTTGTTCAACACAGTCTCAAGGGTAAATTGAACACGAGGTTACCATTTGTTCTAAAGCATAATGGGACAATACTGATAGGTAGCCAGTGCTTTAGGCAAAAAACCTAACTCTTAGTAATCTTCACTTAGAAGAGATGGAAAACTTATTTAAAGCTTTATTACTTTTTTTTTTTAATTGAGAGCTGAAAAAGCTTCAGAGGAGGTAGACTTATCACTATTGCTATTAACTAAAACTGTTTATCTAGATATGTGTCTTTTTTCTGTTTGTTTAATGTGGTTTAAGCATTCACTTTTGGGGATTGTTTTTTTCCTTAATGGGAGTGGAGTTCTGGAATGTACCTCATCTTATGATCAATTAGTGACTAGTGTTTTCTAGTGGAACAAATGTCCTTACCTTGTAATAGTAACTGGTATGATCGTATGGAAAGACTTAATCTAAGTAAGTGGTAAATAGTAGCATATGAATCTGGTTATCTCTTTCTAGGAGGAAGAGGAGGAGCAGGAAAACAAGATGTCAGAAGAAGCAGAAAGACAGCATCAAGCACAGCAGAACAAGCCACAGGCTGAAGCTCCTGTCCAGACAGACCAGCCTGGAGCAACAGCATGCTCTTCATTCGTGAACGTAAACTTTGAAAATGAGGGAGATTGCCCGCCCACTGCGGAAAATAAACAAGATGTAGTTCCTGTCCCTCCTTAAGTATAAAGCTCTGTATAATGTAGGAAATAAGAACTGTCAGGTACCACAACCTGCCTATAAACAAGAAAAAATAGATATGCTTGTTCAGTGAAATACAACTCCTACCATTCTTATTGATCAGGAGAGAGCTAGGCGATGTCTCTTCAGTCTGTCTGCCTAATAAAGGCTGAGGCATTCTGCCAAATTGGCACTTCACTTAAAATGAAAATTGCACTACAAACATTTGGTCTAAAATTGAATGTGTGAGCTAATTTCTGTGTAAAGTAAGTAGAAATGTCTTTTCTTTGAATTGCTGTATCTCTAACACGTGTGGATTGTAGAGGCAGTGCTGTTTCCTACTTCTAAAAACCTGATTTGCACATTGTTTGCAGCTCAGCTCTCTATGAATAGATTAATAGGAATTCATATCCTCTAACTCAAAAGTAATTATAATAGAGTCTTATTCCCCCTATTTATTGACACTGTTGTATGCATGTATTTTTTTCTGTTGTTAACACAAGAGAAAAATGTTAGATTTAATGTTAATTAGATTAAAGGGTCCACTGACTTTTTGTTTTTTTAAGTAAAAAAAAAAAAAATCCCAACTTTCCAGGAGGCTATAAGCACCCTTAAGAACTTACGAACAAGTACCAGCACTCTTGGAGGCTAGTAGTGCTCAGCTGCTCCATCCAGTGCTGTAGCAAAGTTCAGAACTAACAGCAGTGGAGGATGTTCTCACTCCAAGCCCAAGAATTAAGAGACCCATGTGCTTGATTGCATGCTCTCAGTAGTCTGGAAAAGAAACTAAAGTCTTGCTAAATGATATTAAGTGCACTGGACACTCTATGTAGTACCAGTCTAGGACTATGAACTTTTTTGGACATCGATTACACAAGTCTTTGTACTTGAGTAACCTAAACAGACTATGTGTTGAATGTTAAATTGCCAGTAAGGGATGTGCCACTGCAGATGGTTTTCATCCCGTTAGCACAGAATACATACATAACTAGAAACAACAAAACCAAATTTATGACTCTTTCCTTCTGTTAAATAAATATGTGTTGTGATACTGCACTTGCAACAACAGAAAATTTTATTTTTGTCTAAATGAAGTGCAGGTAGCTCCACATCTAATATCAGTTAAGGCTATTTTACTGCAATGACTGTTGTACCTGTAGCTTGTAGAAGGTGAATCATTTACTTTGCAACAATCAGATGTCATTGCCCCAGTCAGTTTCTGTGGACGACTGTTGTAGGTTAAGGAGCAGAGAACCTGCACTAGTTACCATGTAGAACATTACTTCTGTCTTTGATATTTATTAAAAAAAAAAAGTTTAAAATAGTCCTCAGTGAAACTGGGTTGTTGGGTATCATGATGTGTCCCTGGCCTTGCTCCTGCTGCCAACTAAGGAGCCTGATGTAACACCACAGGCCAGGTAACTTGGCTCTTAATTTCTGGAATTAATTACGTATTTCAGATGACCCTCTGCCTGAACTAATGTCCTGTACAGCACAAATTCTTCCTCTCATCTGTCTGTAGCTCTCCAGTACTACAGAAAATCTAAGGAGGAGGATTCAATCATCAGCTCTAGTCCATCTGTTTTGATACTCCATTCTTTGCCTTTTCTGAATTTTAAGACAGAGGGTGCTGACCACAGTGTAAAATCACTCCTTTGCCCTGAACATCTGCAAGGGAGAGCTTGATTCAACACCTGGGGAATACATGGAAAACCAGCTTGTGAGCAGTTCTTATAGCATCAAAGAAAGAAAATGTCAGATAGCTTGAGTAACACCTTGACAGCTGAAGGATATTTTGCTTTTGTTCCAATAAATTAATGTCAGTTGGTTTTTTTACCTCCTTTCCCTACTATTTGTTGCATAACAAATGCTCTCACTGCCTTCTTTGTATAAAATACTGTATTACTCACTGTGCCTTAACTTAATCCTTCCTTTTTTTGCAAACTGTATGAAAGTGGTTACTTTCATATTGGTTTAATTTTTCTGTAAATGCATTAATTGGTTATTTAATATTTAATATAATTTTTGAACTGGAAGTTGGCTATGGATTTTCCTTTAAAACTGTGTGGTCTTTGAAACTTTATGCCTGTACACAGGTGCGTGTGCCTGTTGACTGTTTTCATCTTTACTAAGTCACACATGCTGGCTGAATATTCAGGCACCAGAATTCAAAATATCATTTTACCCCCACCCCTTCCTTAGACTCTCATGTGTTCAGCACTACCTCAAACTAATAAATAATGCAGGATTGTAAACACTTCTGGCCTGGAGCTATTGCAGTTCTGTCTGAAAGCTGAAACATTTCTGTGGCTTTCTTAAGGATTAAGAGAGTTTCACAGCTTTAACTGCTGCTGTAGCTCAGTTGTACAATTAAGACAGATTACATAAAATACTTGCACAGGAGGTTAACTTGGTGAAAGCCTCTGTACAGGTGTTTGGATTAGTTTTAACTAGATCTAAAAGCTAGTGCAGTTTTATTTCTGTTAATGAACCTCTTAAAATTAGGTAACTATCCAGTTCAATAATTTACTTATCTTTCCTGTTACACACTTAAAGCTGGTCATGCATAGAAGAAAAAGGCGTAAATTCTTTACTTCTTACTGAAAATTTCTGCCTTCACAACAGAATGCTCAACAGTGCTGTCATTAGAGGAAGCCATGCAGAATGGAGAAGGAGGCTTGGGATGGCTGAGTGGATACAGGCCAGTACTGAAGATACCAAGAACCACATTCTTACTTTCAGGTTAAATTCACACTTAGAATAAGGTATTTAAATAAGAACAGTGCTTGGTACACGTGAAAAAAGTCAAAAAATATTTATTTTTATAAAAGGTTATTTTTGCCTCTTAAACAGTACTTGCTTTTTTGGTTTCAGAAATTAGTTCTGTGATTAGTGTACCACATTTTATATCATATGTGGGGGCAAAGGAGGAAGGGAGAGAGGTAAAATGGAAGAGGAATTAATTCAGCTAATGAACGTTTCCAGCTTCCAGCAGTTGGCCCATCAGATTGAGATCTCTATGGATACAGTCTGCTCCCATTTGATGTCATGTATCATCAACATCAGCAGTGCTGTCATTATCGCTTGCCACAAGGACCTCTCTGTTCTCGTAGGTCCAGAACCCATTCAGATCAATTAGAATGCTGGTAACAGTGTCTCCTTGACTGCTATTGATCAAGTCTTGAAGGGAGATCTTGTAAGGGTCCTTAGGCTTCACCATATCAAAGATTTCATCCTATGAAAGACAAGTCAAAATTGGGAGAAAAGCCCCACACATTAATAAGCAGAATAATGGCTATTTCATACCGTATACATAATGATCTTTGGGTAACTAGTGCCACCCACACCAATTTACAAAAAGCAGCTGTTAAGCCCCAAAGCATTTAAGATACAAAGCACACTGACTGATTTGCTACCGTTCGGAGCAGTGTCCTCAGCTCCCACCATTTCAAGTAAGAATTTGCTTTTCTGGGGAGGCTTCAGCCTCCAAGTGGCAAAATTAATCTCAGTTCACTTGTATGAGCTAAGTTTTGTAGAAGCTCTTGTACTTTTTTTTAACTACTAAAACTGCTAAATATATAGTAGGCAGTAATCAGTTTCATAGGCTGTTTGTTTCAGTCACCAGTCTGCCCTGTGTCCCCCAAGGAGTGACCCCCAGAACTGTAAAATAAACCTAACAAATGCCTTCAAGTGTAAGAAACAGCAACATGTATTTAAGAGCTAATTTGTCTATTATTAAGGAAACTACTAGAACATACCAGTTATTTTACAGAGCAACTGCTGACTAGAAAGGCATTTTCAAACCTATGAGTAGGACAAGTCAGCTCATTTCCAGTGCTCTCCAAGTAAATATATAGCAACCTAGAAATTATGATGTAACGCAATTAAATTAAATGCTTATTCGAAGATTTTACACAGTACTCCATTTGGTAAAGCTAACCTTGACATCCTGAAAAGAAACTGGTTCTTGTCCATGAATTTTCATTTGTTCCTGAATAGCCTAGAAAACAGAGAAGTTAGGAATGGCTACTGCAGTATTATACTGACACTGTATAAAAGTTATTAAATGCTTCTGCATTTTAAGCTGTATTGCCCTCTAACAAAGCATTCATGGCACAGCTTGGAATAATTTTTCTTCCATATGTGAGGCAGGGGTGAGTTAAGGCATTATCAATGATATAAATCTCTAAGCTCACAGTTCTTAATGAGTATGATATGAATCTCACTTTCATTATGACCAGTGTTTGAGCAATTTGCATATTATCCCTCAACACTCAAAACTTAAGATATTAATACACTCGAACCATAAGGTTACATTTCTGACACAGTATGAAATACAGGCTAAGGAAAGAGAGAAGGAAAACGACCAATCAGCAGAAAGACAAACCAATTATTTTAATGTGGTACTATTTAAACACCTGCATCACCAAACCTGCATCTGCAAGTATCAGCTATGAACAAAATTGTTTCACTAGCACAAGCTGCACAGCCTTGTGTCAGCACAGCCTCTGTAGGTGCAGACCTACTCACACTGAATGCTAGCAGAAAAGCAATCATTCACAGGAGTCAAGAGGAACTGTTCTGATTTCAAGGAAAACTTTGAACGTTCCATGTATAAAAGGAGACTTGTTACAATACAGAAATAATGTGGATATAAAATCCTGCCTTGAGAAGGCCTGAATGCTTTACTGACTCAATGAAGTACATACCTTGTTCTTCATCCTTTAAGCATACAGCTAAGCACAATGACATTATTTTCACAGTTATAATACAAAGATCCATATAACAAAATTTGGAGTGCTTCTCCCTGTGTCTGAAGATACTACTGAGGGAATCGTGCACATGAATAAAGCATCAAGCTCATAACTCAGCTGAAACCATCCACAGCAAAAATACGATTTTGCTGCACAGCACTTCCCTTCCCAACATATCTCAGCTATCAAAGAAAAAAACAAGACGAAACAACAAAACACATGCCCCCTTTCCAAACCAAAATCACTACTAGTCAGAAGAAAAAAAACCCAAAGCAACAAAAACCCATCACATACAAACCAAGTTTGGAGGAAGATTTTACAATCTTAAGTTAATTTTAACAGCAACTAAAAAATTAAGCTTAGTTTAAATCTATTTTGGAAGCAATGTGTACAAATGCAGACTATGAAAAATGGAATAAGCTTTTTGCAAGCAAAGCACTGCATGAAAAATCCCACAGCTGTAGAGACCTATCAATAAATGTCATTATCTTAGTTTCTTTTAGGGAATTTTAGGATTACAGTTGAAATTAAAACCATGGGCAATAATCAATTAGAACCATCATAAAAGATTTTAACAGGTAATCATCACACAATCTTAGGACAATTTTCAATTTAAAAAAAAAACCCAAATCAATAGAAAATATTTTTCCTACTCAAAATCAAACTAGTTAATTTCAACTGCAGATAAACTATTGAAAATACCTTTTGAAATCTTTCCAATTTTAATCTTTAAAAAAAAAAAAATCTTCATAGAAGTCGTTACTAGCCTGCCTGTGGCTATTGGTAATTTAAAGTGATTTCCTGCAGATCTGCATGCAGAAGCACATAGGCTGTAACACTATAAACACAGAAAATGGTCTACTTGTATAAAGAGACTTACCCTAAAGAAATAATTAAGGGAAAAGACATTTAGGTGTCCTTTGTTCTCTATATCAAGCAGTTTGAAAATATATTGCAGAGCTGCAGGCTCCTTTCTGTTTTCTAATGCAAGCACAAAGTCCAGGTAGGTTTTATAGTCCTAGAAGTAGATACAATCATGTTTATTATAGTCTTCTTTCTAAATTGATTTTGCAAGCAGGAACTCTGTAATTGGCAGCTATTTCATTCTAGGGGATCAGTTTATTTTCTGAAAAAGACAACATGAAACAGAAAATGGCTGCTACCACTAATGTGCACAGAAAAGTTACTTTTTAATGTCTGCTGATAATGGGAAATCCTGCCATTTTAGAGGCAAAATAGCATTCCAAGCATAAATCCAAATGAAACATGCCATATATATGCTTTTAAACAATGTTTAATATATCTTTAAACTGCTGAACATACCAAACTAGTGAAGAAAAAAAAACATATAAAATGTTTTCATTATCATAAATTAAATGTCTAGTGGCAGTAAGCCTCCCAGTACCAAATAGTGAACTATATGGCCAATTAAGTACATAATCCTTAAATCAGAGTCAGTGGTTTGGCAAATTATGTGCCAGAAACATTAGTTAATGTTCCAAATAAGTATCACACTTTCCTTTTTCATTAGTATGGATTCTTGGTTTCCCAATCAAGATACAGTTGTGACAAGGACAGAAATCCTGCAGCCCTGTGTGTATAATTACTCTGTTTACCTGTAACACCAAAGAGTTGTGTTGTCATTCAGAGGCAGCTTGACATCTTGGAAAAATGGGCTAACAGGAGCCTCATCGAGTTTAACAAAGGGAAGGCAAAATCCTGCATCTGGGGAGGAATAACCCCATGTACCTGTAGAGTTGGGGGCTGACTATCAGAAAGCAGCTTTGCAACAGGCCCTTGCCGCAAAGGCTGCTGACAGCACCCTCAGCTGCATTAGGAAATGCTTTGGTGGCAAGTTGAGGAAGATGATCCTTCTCTACTCAGCACTGCTTACACTACATCCAGGCACTGGGTCCTGCTCTGGTCTCCTCATACAAGAGAGATGAACCTACTTCTGCAAGTCCAGAACAGGACAACTAAGAGGATCCCTCATGACCTCAATGATTATGTGACTAACAAAAAAACTGCTCAGATGGCAAAAGGGCTGTATAGTGAACTTATCACTTCACACTCCAGTCATCTGAATGCAGACAAGAATCATGGCAGAACATTAAGTAAAGGTTCAAAAAATACAGATATAAGGTGTTACTTTAAATTAGTAAAATTCTCATTTTTCACAGCTATGGAAAGCTTACGATGTCTTCATGAAGACCATTGTCTTCATGAAGAAGCTGACAGCTTAGCTAACTTGCACAAATCTCAAGTGTGCCACTTGTCTTTGGTTCTCTTTAAAGCATTACATTTAACTAAAAAGTATTGCTGCATCTATACATTTTTTCAACACACACTTTGTTGAATTGAATCTACAAGTGGCTTTATTGTAGGCTGTCTGGATTCTCTATCACCTCTGCTTTTTCAAACAAGCAATTTATTTTTAGGCCACACTACAATCACCTTTCTCTTAAGAAAATTAACCTTCTAATATGTTGCATGGTCATTTGTGTGCACAATAATAAACAAAAGTTACTTTACCTCAAGCTACTCTTTAAAGATACTATTACACATTTCTCAACTCAATAAGCCAAAGATGTTATGCTGTGGACAAAGGGACAACATGTAATTACCATTTCACCATCATAAGTTAAGCATTCCTGAAAGACACGATCCAAAAATATGTTGGTCAGAGTCCCTGTTCCGTATCGGGACAGCTCTTCTTTGCTGAGCATGCCATTGTGATCTTTATCAAGGTTTAAGTACTGACCTAGGAAGGAGATAAAAAAACCAAACCATAATATCAGAACCTCTATCAGAAAAGAATTCTTTCAACAGAGAAAAATAAACATTGAAATGCTAAATTTTCTAATTTCCATAATAAAATTAATGCAGTTAAGTGAGAATTTACTAGATCCACGATAATATTCATAAAGCATCAGAAATAAGCACAGAACATGGAGGGCGAGAAGTGGGATTCCCATAATGAGATGTTAGCAGTTCTAATATAAGTTAATAGCTGTGGATACTGAGAGAGAAGCAGAAGGCTAAGAGCATATTACTTTATACAAATATGCTGCAAGCATTAATAAAGAGCTAAAGATGATGCAAAGGCATGAATAGAGCCAGAAGAGAAGGTTACAGAGGAATCTTGTACCTTGTGCAACGAAGGTACAGATTTTAAAACCACAGTAAAGAGCAACAGTGGAGAACCAAAATTATAAACCAAGTCAGGAAGATAAACTGAAAGGGTGAATGCAGGATTTGAAAAGACAAGTTAGCAGGAAGATTTAACATGACAAAAGCAGAGGAAAAATAGCAGTAATGATGTGACTAAGTCATACAAGAAAGAGGAGAAGAAAAGTGTTGGCATATAAAGGAACCTACCATAAACTCTTAATGCAGAAGGAGCAGAAAACCAATTTGTTTCCTGACTTTCTTTAGAAAGTTCTTCATCCCTTAACTAAGTGAAACATAAAGTTAGAATTCAGAAAGGGTCAATTAAAATACAACAGTACATGTTAGAGACCTTTACCTCCAGTAAATCATCCAGGAAGCTGCAAGCTAAAATATCCT
The DNA here is from genome assembly GCA_013399945.1 of Ploceus nigricollis. Taxonomy (NCBI): domain Eukaryota; kingdom Metazoa; phylum Chordata; class Aves; order Passeriformes; family Ploceidae; genus Ploceus; species Ploceus nigricollis. Next base: position 416,541 of record VXBC01006177.1, read on the forward strand.
GTATCTTTATCTTCCCTGCAGCAAGGAAAAGAAAATACATTTTAACAGTTGCTCAGCCAACATATCCATTTGACTAGACTCATTTAGGCAGTTCTACTTAAGAATAAAGTATTTGGAGCAGAAGAAGATGCCTTTTTAAGAAACAAAAGCGAAACAAAACCCATGTCTAACATCAAGGATAAGGCTCTAATTTCAGAGATAGAATAGAATACCTTTTAAAATGTTTGGACAAAACGAGCCTGATACTGGCAGGAGCTATCCTGAAGCCTCAAATGCCAGAAAACTAGATTAAAGTAAATGTGAATATTCAACATCAACTACTCAAAATGTAAAATAAAAATGCAAAGAAAGCATTCTTAAAACATTTGATGAATAATAGTCTCCTAAGTGACATGATATTCTTACATCTTCAAAACTACAGCTGTGACACAAAGCTAAGGTAGCAGAATGCACTTCTGGTGGTGCAGCTCTGACTGGTGCACAGACACTGTGCTAACAGCTGTGCAAAATAATGGCACTTATAACTTCCCACCCACCCTCTCCAAACGTTTGTAATTACCTCTGTCAGAGGCTGCTGCCCACACAATTCTGACCTTTACAAGGGGCACAGCTGGACCTTGAAAGCACATGCAGTTTGTGACTTAAATCGAGGGCATAGGAGGGAGCTCCACTTGTAACAAGCATTATCAGACCTAACTGCAGACCTTTTCTAGTGGGTCTACATGGTGCACACAGATTTAATCACAGGAAAAGCACATCACTAACCATTCCTGAGCATTTTCACAGCTCTGTGGATGTTCTGACAAACAGTTGTGTTGTTAGTTGCTGTGTTTTCTATTCACCCTAAACATTTAGAAAATTAGCTACTGCTAATGGCTCATTATGATGAAACAGCATCTTATTTGTCAGTTTCTATGAGATAACTCTATAGTACCTCAACTGATAGGTATCTCACAGAAATTCATTAGTTGTAAAAGTAGATTATTAGACCACAGTAAAGAGTCATGGTCTTCAGTGGAGAATAATCTTCAGTGCTGAACAAAAGCCTACCAGGACAACTACACATTGCTTTGAAAACACAAGTAGCTTCAGTGGAAGCATTTTAAGAGACCTACCTGTTCTGAGAGGATCCAGAAAGAAGAAGAACTTTCTAACTGCTGTGCAGACATAAAAGGAGTAAAAAGATTTTTCTAAGCCATCCAGTTGTGGCAAAGTAGGGATGAGTTCCAAAATATAGTTTTCTAAATCCTGCAGAATTAAGAAAAGGAAACAAGCATTAAACGTTACTATTGTTCCATGTTTGCTATATTCCTCCCTGGCTTTTAAGTGTATTTTGTTAAAAATACAGTGCTGCAACAATGCAGAAAAGAGCATGAAAGCAGGTAAAAAAGCTTCTGTCTATGTGCAAGAAATCCCAGATCATATACATGCACATGTGATTCCAGGGCTGAAACAATCTATTAATAAGTCAGAATTTAACAAAGTACATGATATTTATATGTAAATATAAATGCATTCCACTGTACCTTTTTCAAATATCAGGAGCATAACTCCTGATTGGATTATCCCATTGTTTAATATTCTTTAATAAATCTTTTTTCTTTAAGTTGAGTGGTAACTAGGACATTTTTATTTATTTTATAACATTACCTCCTTTTAGAACAGGAGAATAATTCACTGAAGAATAATTTGTGATTTGTATCATACCCTATTAAATCTAGTAAAGTGCTAATGACATGAAATCTTTGTAGAAATTTTTTTCAGAAAATTACCCATAAGTTTAAAAGGCTAGCACCACTCTCACCAACACATGTCTTGAATACATGAATTGCAGTTTATCCAAACAAATGTGCCCACCCCAAATCTATGTTATGATATAAGCTTTTACAAGACAAGGCTAGAAAAAATTGGGATCTTTCTTATGCTCTGTCATTTGATTTAAAAAGAGACATTAAGTTAATCAAGAATTTACTTACTGATTCTCTGAGGTAGCCTTGTCCTGCCACATCGTATAAACTGAGACCTATTCTTGTCTGATGAAGCCATACTGTGAAACAGAAAACAGAATTACAGTGCAAGAAACCTATGGGGCTTTTGAGTTCATGCCAAAATTTGATGTTATTCTAGAGGCTGCAAGGCACAGTTGGATTTTAAGTGCCTCTTCCCATTTTTCTGAGCTTTAAGCAAAGTCATGTCATCTACTGCTTAGAAACACTGTTTCAGTCTCTAAATTTTTAAGTCACTTGCAGTATACTACAAATATACACTTCATAAATATATAATATTTATTATATAAATATACACCATTGCCACGACTGCCTTATAATAACCAGATGTGAAACATGGCTGAGCAGACACCACATTTTATTTGGTGTATCATAGGATGGCTAGGATTAGAAGTAACTTTAAATCACCTAGTTCTAACCTCCCTCCACCACAGGCAGGGATGCCACCCACTAGATCAGATTGCTCAAAGCCCCATCCAACCTGGCCTTAAACACTTCCAGGGATGGTGCATCCACAGCTTCTCTGGACAATCTGTTCTAGTGCCTCACCACCCTCTGAGTAAAGTATTTCTTCCTAGCATCTACTCTAAATGTCTCCTCTTTTAATATAAAACTGTTTCCCCTTGTCCTATCACTATCTGCCTCGATAAGAAGTCACTCTCTCTCCATTTTATACGCTCCCTTTAAGTACTGGAAGTCCACAATGAGGGCTCTCCCAGAGACAACCCCAACTCTCTCAGCCCGTAGTTATAGGAGAGGCTCACATCTTTCCTGTGCTGACTCCAGATGGAGTCTCAAAAGTCTCAGAGCAGAGGGGGAGAATCATCTCCCTTGACCTGCTGGCCACGCTTCTTTTGATGCAGCCCAGGCTTTCCAGGTTGCAAGCACACACAGGTGGTTATATAGAATCATATGGATTTGTTCTCTCTCACTGACTTAGAAACATGTAGCAGTGCATTTTCACTGCATTAAACAGCTGCACAATGTCATATACAGACAGATTGCTACAACCCCTCGTATAGCACCAGACACTGCAGCTACAGCCAAGGGTCAGGCCCTCACTTCTGAGTTACAACACGAGAATTAGAATCACACAAGCATCTAGCTTTGTAATGAGAAGGCACATTAACTGGAAAATCTACAGGACAATGTGCTTGAAGCCATTGTTAAAGCACTGTAACAGTGATGGAGTACAGAGCAGATTAATAAAAACTATTATTCACATATTCAATACTAAATTTAACTCCCATTTTCTGAAGACACAGTTCAAAAGTTCCTCTTATGCAATATGAGCTATCCTTCACAACATTCACTCTTCAAGGTAAGTGTTTCTTGTGGTGTGCTAAGAGTCAGATGGCAGACATTATATAGTGAGGCTGTTTCGTCGTTGGCTTAAGTGTAAAGGTAAATGCATCACACATGTAGTGATTTGGTGGTGACAGCTATTTTTTTATTTTTATTTTGTTTGTTTGCTTAGAAGAAAGGCATCATCCTAAATACACAAGACTCAAATCTTCTGGGTGAAGCAAGCTCTGAAAAACCTCTGTCCATCTGGGTGGGCATTTTTGAAATGCATACAATTCTAACAGACTTTGCTACAAGTCTCCTATCCTGCAGCTTTTGGGTTTGTTGTTGGAAATGGAAATACAACTCATTTCTTGCATATTGTGCACATTTACGTATCAAGCTTCCTGCTCAACACATTTCTCATCCTGTGACCACAAGATTTTAAGTTAAGCAGGCTGAGCTGCTCAGAGAAAGGTGCTGTTCTTCTCTCCTGAAGGCTTTAGCAGATCTAAGAACACAATAGCCAGGGCAAAAGATAATTCCTTTCTGCTAGCCAGCCTAATGCTTTTAAACAACATCTAATACATATTTTTTTAAAAAAAGGCATTTTTCAGCTCAATTATAATTGCTATAATAAATAGCTGAAAATATGGTAAGTGACAAGCACAGAAACATACTGACATATTTGACAAACAGTTAGAAAACAGAGACAGCACCACTCTGTAGAAGGACAAACAGCAAACAAAGCTATCTGCCTGATCACAGTGGTTAAGATCACACTTGCCATGGAACTGTATTGCTTTGCACTTCACAGTATTGCCTGAATAAAGGAAATCAGAATGGCAATATATGTAACAGATCAAGCATATCTGTGGCCAGGGAGAGGTGGATTTCAGAGGTACAATGGTCTCCCACCTTCTAGTAACAAGAAAAAAATCCCAAGCCTCAAGAAAAACAGCATTTGCAGTTAAGGGCAGATCTCACTGCTGTTGAAGGGAACACCAAGTAACTAATAAAGCTGAAAATAGCCTTAAAATGAAACAATTTCCAACACAGAAGAAGCATCCACTAACCTTTCCGCATGACATAATTGAAAAACTGCATGATCGATATTCTCCCATAAGGATCATTATGGAGTAACTTAGCAAAGATCTTCGCTGTAAAGAATTGCCTGTAAAACAAACACAAAGCTACTTCTGGGCATCTGATTACACTGCACTGACAGATCCAGTTACAGTATTTGACATTTATAGATCCTGTAAAATAATGTTTTAACACAGAATGTGTTAATATGCTACATTACGCTCATCAGGTGGAATCCTATCAAGTAGCAACAGTAAACTCAATAAAAAGCAGCTACATTTCTGCTCATGAGATTCTTCAGTGATGTAGAACTTTTGAGAGCTTTTATTCAATTTGTCTATAGTACAATGTGTTTGGTAGCTTCCAATCTTCTACAACTATATGCACATAAAAGAAACTGCCAGTACTGACAAATACTTGGCTTCTGCCCAAAGCTCAATCACAAAGCTATGTGCACAATAGCCATCTTCAAAAGGAGCATAAAGAACTACCATTCACTGCATTCTGTGGACATCTGTTAGGAAATTCTGCATCGGAAGATATTAGGGAAGGTTGGGCTGGAGACGTGATTTCCAAGTCATTTACATAATGTGCTGTTTGCTGACCACTAACATCTAAAAATGCTCATGCTGATAAAAAATTTTCTTCAAAGGGATTCACTACCATTCTTTTAGGCATCTCTATTACAAGTCACCTCAGAGAGGCGGAGTACACCTTTGCAAGGATGTAAAGTAACCAGTTCATCAGTAACTACCTGGATATGATTTTTTCTCACCATTAAACTGTTCCCATCTATTTTAGCAACTGAATGTTACGGTAGCACTTAGGTTTAGTCAAAATGAGCACATACAAGAGAAGAAAGCCTTACTTGCATTTTGGTCCAGCTTTTTCACCAACTTTCAAGAAGTTCTCATAATTAATCATTGCTTCTTCCCCAATCATTGGTGATGTCTGATGTTTGTCCAGTAGAAACCATAGATTCTTAAAAGGTATTTATATTTGGTTAAGAAGATATCTCTTTAGAGACATCAATGTGCTTAAGAGAGAGTATTTAAGAAACTCAGCAAAAATGTGGGCTTGGTGCAAGGTTTTCTCAGTTAATCAGGACACATGGTCAGTTCAGCCAGAAAAGTGAGTGTGTAGTACTTCCATTCCCTTAAATGCTGCTAAACCATGCACACTCTCCCTCCGTCACTAGCATTTCTAGGGTCATACCCCTTTTGTCTTTGCAGTGTAATAAAATCAACCATTTTAGGAGTCTCTCTCAGTGATACATAAACAGAACTTATTTTATTGTCTGGGCCCACCAGGGAAATCATTGCAACGTGCTGGAAAACTAGAAGCCATCGATTTAGTCCTCCCATACATCATAATGAGGAAGCTTCACACTGGCATTACCAGCCCAAGGCTAGGCAGCACTTCAGCTTTACCAAGTCCTGTGAGCCAAATACAAAGCATCCGACCACAAGATTCTGTGGGCAGACAGGAAATCACCACACTCCGACAGGAGATAACCTAATCCATTCAGAAGCCATTCCAAGACATACAGAAATTATTTTCCTACCTGCAGCTCTTCATTATCCAACAGCTCTCTACTTTTCCTTTGCAGAAAGACAGCTCTAGATTCTTCTCTTAATTTCTGAAGCAAGACTTCATCTTCAGCTGGCAGCTGGAAACATTGTGGCATTTTAATTTTCAGCCCAGGACCATTCAAAAACTACATATCCAGCAAGTATTCTTAGGTAGTCTTGAGTCACACGCACTGACTGAAGTTGTTCACTTGACAGAAAATAGCCAGTCTACCATACTAGCTTCTGCTACAAGGGATATCACTTGCACACTGTCTCAAACCATTACAATAATGAAGCACTTACTTAAAGCAGGACATCTTTAACAGAACAGGCAGAGAAGTACCTCATACCTGATAACCCATTGAGGAAGCACTTTCCCATGGTTGCTAGGTATGAGGGCTCACACATAAAAGACATTTACTGTTGTGTTTTATTTGGGAGAAGCAGAACATTCTGTTTTGTGGTAGGCCTGACTCTCCCAAGTGTGAAAGTCTACTAGACTTGTTTGGCCAACAAATAAGATGAAAGAACACCTAGTGTGAAAGTTCTGCCAATATTTACGTGCCAAACTGTACAGCACCACTTGAACTTGGAGAGTTGCACGTGTATCCATCAACTGAAACATTAGGTACTTGAGAACTGTATTGGCAGAAACGTGAGACCCTAAGGAATACGCGACCATGAGAGGTTTGACAGCAGCTGAGTGGTCAAGTTGCTAAGTGCCAGCAATATCAAGATGTCAACATGTGCTCCCATCCCAATCTGATTCATCCTCACAACTAGGTTGCTGGACCAAGCATTTCTGATGGATGATGCAAGCAACAGATCCACCTCTAGTTTGCAAGACCAAGGACCCACCATTTTCATGAGGCAGCATCCCATCATGTCTAAGCAGGAAACAGATGATAAATACATGTAACACCAGTACATCAAAATTTAGTTAGACCATTAAGTGCCTCTGAAAGACAACTTCCTATCTGTACCAAGCAGACTGATTAGCAAAACATTTCACTGACTCTGGTAAGATTCTTAGTAATTATTTAAAACTGCTGAAATTCACAATTGTACAAAACAAAAAATTAGACTAAGCAATTCACATCACTCAGATTTCAATCTACTTTAGCTTCTGAAGCTGCAGGGTCCCTGTGAGTAAGCATAACTTTTTTTATAACACAGAATAGCCTCTTGTTAAAAGTTTACCTGGATACTTCACTTACCCTGTAGTAAAATCGTGGTATGTTTGCATATGACATATTGTCACTTTTTTTCCCTCCTTTCCATTCCATGTAATATTTTGTGAACAATTCCATTTCTTCATCCTTTAGCTCTTGTTCACTCTTTTTGGCTGATTGACGCAGAAAAGAATGTTAACCCTGTACTCCAGAGTTCTAACGTAACGAGTGGCTTGAAAAATAGAGTTAATACTGAGGCTTATCCAGTTGTGCTGTTTAGTAATACAAATACGAGGTGGAAATGAGTGGAGCATAGACCAATCACATAAATTACACAAGAGTATATCCCATAAGTATTTTGAGTATGTACGCAGCACCTCTTCCGATGACTGCACACACCCGATTCACTGCAAGGTATGGAGTAGCTCATGTAGCAGCTCCATCTCTAACACTGCTGGCAGAGCAGCACTGCTCCCGCTTCAGCAGCAGCACTGTTTGAGACGCTGCGAGGTGCGAGCCGCCCCTCAAATCACCTTTCCGTGCCGGCTCGGGGCTGTCGCTGCGCACCTGCGCCAGCGCTGGGTGCGCTCCCCCGCGAGCGAACGGCTCCCAGCCACGGCTGCGGCGGGGGCGTGTTCCGGGCAGCGCAGCCCGCGCAGCCCTCACCGCTCCCGCTCCCTGAGCCCTGAACCACGGCAGCTGGGCTCTCCGCAGGGCGACTCCGGAACCCGGCCGGCCCCTGCGGCAGCCCGGACACGGCGAAGTACGGCAGCACCGGAGAGGCCGACGCTCGCCCCGCCGGCCGTGCC
>VXBC01006177.1:426402-464901 GCA_013399945.1 Ploceus nigricollis
AGCTGGCAAAAAAATAAAGAACTGGTAATAGTTTTGTTCTGTCGCCTTTTACAACCCTCCAACCTATCAACTGCTCCTCAATTTTAAAGATACACTTTCATAATTATAATTACAGTATACAGTATCAAGCTCTTCAAAGGTCATGGTAAACATATGAGAGGGTGCAATTTCAGACACTACAGTATATTGCAGTTCTGTGACTTCAGTAAAGCTTTTGACACTGCCTCCCAAAGCATTCTCCTGGGGAAGCTGGTAGCCCATGGCTTGGACAGGTATGCTCTCCCCTGGGTGAAAAACTGTCTGGATGCTCAGGCCCAGAGAGTGGCTGTGAAAGGAGCTACACCCCGTTGGCAGCTGGTCACCAGTGGGGTTCCCCAGGGCTCAGTGCTGGGACCAGTCCTGTTTGACACCTTTGATGATGATCTGGACAAGGGGATCAAACGCACCCTCAGCAAGTTCACAGACAGCACCAAGTTGGGTGGGAGTGTTTATGAGCTGGAAGGCAGAAAGGCTCTGCAGATGGATCTGGATAGACTGGATCAGTGGGTCAAGGCCAGCTCTATGAGGTTCATATGAGGTGACAAGGCAAAATGTCAGGTCCTGGACTTCTGTCACAATAACCCTAGGCAGTGCTACAGGCTGGGGAGAAAGTGGCTGGAAAACCCTGGGGGTGCTGCTTGACAGCAGCTGGACATGATCCAGTGTGTGCCCAGGTGCCCAAGAATGCCAACAGCATCCTGGCCTGTATCAGAAATAGTGTGGCCAGCAGGACCAGGGCGGTGATTGTCCCCCTGTACTCAGCACTGGTGAGGCCACATCTCTAATCCTGCATCCAGTTCTGGGCCCCTCACCATGAGAAGGACATTGAGGTGCTGGAGCATGTCCAGAGAAGGACAATGGAGCTGGTCAAGGGTCTGGAGAGTAAGTCATAGGAGGAGCAACTGAGGGAGCTGGGGTTGTTCAGCCTGGAGAAAATGAGACTCAGAGGAGACTTACTGGTCTCTACAAGTACCTGAAAGGAGGCTGCAACTAGGTAGGGGTTGGTCTCTTCTCCCAGGCAACTGGCAACAGGGCAAGAGGACATAACATCAAGCTGTGCCAGTGGAGGTTGAAGTTGGACATGAGAAAGAATTTCTTGACTGAAAGGGTGGTAAAACAGGTAATGGGTTGCCCAGGGAGGTGGTAGAGTCACCGTCCCTGGAGGTGTTCAAGAAACGACTGGATGGGGCACTGAGTGCTGTGGCCTAGTTGACAAGGTGGTGATCAGTCACAGGTTGGACTAGATGATTTTGGAGGTTTTTTCCAATGTTTATGATTCTATGATTCTATTTCTGACACATTTTGTGTGGAGATAACAGATTTGGTGGTAGCAATATGGAACAAAGCTGAGCCCCACTAGATGGAGCCCATACCACATCTCGGGGCAGGTTTGCTTTATCTTTGAGTATTGATTGGGCGTTTGCTGCAGCTGGCATCTCAGTTCTTCACCAGCTTTGAAAATATGGAAGAGGACACCAGGTTTATTCTTCAGACTTTCTGCAGGCACAGACATTAAACATGTTTATCAGTTACAGAAACTTGAAACAATCTTGGGGTATTTTTAATAGATGCAGCCTATTGTGCAGTCATCACAGATCTTATTATCAGTTCAGGACTTTTGTTCTGATCTAGCTGTGAATTGTACAGGAGAATAAAATTCTTCTTAAAAATGTAGCAGTCATTTTAAGTATTTAATAGGTACTGGTGTTCTATAATATAAAATAAACAAAAGGCTGTGTTTTATTGAACGCTGTATGGCTTGAAAATTTCAAATGTGTCAGGTAGATAGGGCTAGGTTGGCAGTACCAGTTGAAGGTGGAGAGATTTAGGAAGGGAGTTCTCTGTAACAGGACCTTCACGCACGATCTGAAGAGTAGTAGAAATTATGTTCCCCCTGTGTGAGAGCCTGATTGATTAAATGCATACAATCTAATGAAACAAAGACTCAATACACTATATTAAATTTTGATGTCAGTAGATTCTGTTAGTCTGTGTGATAGCTGAAATTCCATCATTTATCACTCCGGGGCCACCTACTTGTTAATTTCAAGTTGATCTCATTCCAGTTCTTTATCAGCAGGTAGTCCCTGAATGGAGATGAACTTGGTGTGTTTACTGTTGTTTGTACAGCTTAAAGTCTGCTTCCTCAGTGAATTTTGAACATGGATGTGGGGGTAGTGGCAAAACAGTGTCATAATGTATCAGATGTTTCCAGAATTAAATTTGGGACTTTTTAGTTGCCTTTGTGCTATGAAAGCAGACATGTGGTGATGAAAATATGCTGCCCATTTTAGGTATGTCAGACTGTGTGACTTCTGCTGCAGCCAGGGGCTTCCAGAGGGGAACTAGATGATGAGTTCCCCTTGATGAAATAAGGATATGAGCAAATACATCTGAGAAGGTGTGGGGGGGAATTCAATTTTCCAGTCAGTCACTTTTTTTGTAGTGGCTGTAATTCAAATATAAAACTAAAAAGCTAAATTTAGCTTTGTATTCCTTTTTTTCTCCTAACTAGTTTTTTTTAGTAGATCTGTATTTCCTGCAATGAAGTGATTAATCAGGGAAACAGTTTGTGTTGCTTTGAGCTCTAAATATTTTTTTCCAACAGTGTTTCAAATTGAATATATAAATGCATTTGGAATCTTTTTTCTTCACCGAGGAATAGTCTTTTGTCTTATTTTTGCAACAGCATCGTTGCTTTATTTTATTTCCGTCACTTAAGAATAAATGTGTTCAGAGTAGAAAATGAGGAGCAAAGACTTGGTTTGTTGAGGATCCCTCAAAAGTAGTTTGTTGTGCAGTGATTTAAAAAAAATAAGTATTTTTTGTAATTAGCTTTAGGAAAGAAAATCAAACAACGTAGGTTTGTACATCAGAATGGTAGCGAACACTATTTACAAATATGTTGAAAAGATGGCTTGCATGAACTGTAAAACTGATTACCTGTGATAAGAAAATGTTGCACATTAAAGATAGGCATCAATTCAGATCCTTATGCATAGCTTCTAGAAGGCCTATTAGGATGTCATATGATGATCTAATACAGCAGGCTGCCATAGAAAGGAAACAGTTATAGTAAGACTGTCACCTTTCGTACCAAATTTCTACGTGATATTTTCTGTCAGATGCTTGTTTACCCTGGCTGCATTTAATTGGGAGCTGTGCCATTGAGCCTGAGAGGATGTAATTGGTATGCTGAGAGGCAGAATCAACTTTTGCTGTGATGACTTTCATGTTGCAGCTGCTTCTGGGTGTTTACGCAAATGCTGTAATTTCATTCCCTTTGTGGCTCCTACATACCTCTGGTAAGCCTGAAAGGGCTGTTGTGCAGTGGGAAGGAAGCTCATGGGAGATGTTTATGTGCTGTCAAGAAGGCAGGAAGAGATGGGGTTGTGCTCATGTGAATTCCCACACTAGATCTGGGCTAAGCAGGGATTTTACATATTCTTCTAGAACATAAGGGGACGACAAAGAGGAAGTAGCGCGTTCATCTCAGTGTTCTTTTGCAACTGAATGAGGTAGCGCTATTTCCAAGGAACCTTGAACATGAAGTTCTAACTCTTACCTTTTAGATTGATACATTTTTTTTCTGTAAAGCTTTGGTTCTCCTTCCAGCTCCATGGTTTACCCCTAAGTGACCCAAAAGGGTCTTAGGGTATATGTCAGTCCTGTTCTGAATGTGGCACAGTATGTGCCATAGCCCGGGATAAGTGTGCCATTTTCGTCCTCTACCTCTATTCGCATGGATGTTAGCTGAGTCCTGCACCGGCAGTGCCCGCTGTGGGCAGAGGCTGTGAATGGGCAGCACCGTGCACATGCACATTGCAACCAGTGCCTGCAAGCACCTTACTGTTCCTGACGGTGCCTCCCAAGGCTACAGCCACAGGAGTTCCTGACTCGGGGGTTATTTGTAAACTCAGAGGCGCGTGTAACAGAGGCCAAACAAATTGTGTGCAGTCAGAGTACATAGAGATACCATACACAATACTGAGAAAAGCCGTCCTGTTTAGAAGGGTTTGAAGGGGATTTCCAAGCTTTGAAACTGTAGGGGAAATATTCAACCCATTGGGCACAGCAGCAAATAGATTTAAGAGTGCTCCACCAAGGCGCCTTAGAAAAAAGAACTGTCTGGATTTCAGTGGGACAGCTGAATTTTATTTCTCACACGTAATGTTCATTCCTTGTTTTTCTTCTGATACCAAGAAACATTGCTGAAAACAAAGCAACCCCCATAACATTGTATTTTATGAAATGTTAAAAATTGAATGCTTTCACTTCTCTAAAATACACCCTGTTTGATAATAGGGGTAGTTACATTATTATTAAGTGCAGTATAATATTCTGTTTGTCAGAATTTGCTGTTTCCTTGCACTTGAGGATGTTGTCATTAAACAAGAGAGGAAGCACTGCTTTTTGTGCTGTACAAAGCTTAAAGTATTGTGACTTCTTCTGGAAAAAATATATGTTGAATAATGTAGTTTTACATTTTTAAATTTAACTAGTGTCTCTCCACCATTCCTGATGTGAACAAAAACTTTATTGTTCAGAGGGAGTGACAAATGGCCTTTTCTGCAGTGATTTGAATACGTTTTAGTGTGGGTTTTTTTAATTCTTATTTTTGAACTCTGTACATTGGCAGGAGCATAATAGCCTTGCTTGTATTTGTAAGTCCTCTGTGAATTTGCTCGTGTATCTCCTTTGTATGTTAGATTACTTTGGGTTTTGGCATTTAGGTAGTAGACCTCTTGGATGGTTCGAGATTTTGACTAATGCCATGATTTTTATTTCTAGTTGCCAACATATTTCTTATTTACACTTGAGAAGAAAAATGTTCAAGAGATTAAATTTTTCTGTGATTTTAAACTTGTCATACACTTAGAACTGTTATAGGCATTAAAATTATTTCAAAATACTCATGTGGATTACTCTCATTGCTCTTACTGCTTGTTTAGCTCTATTTTCTTTGTTTTGAAATGTTTCTTTCTGTTATCATGTTTAACATAGTATCTGTAAATTCTAATAATGAATTCTTTCCCTCATTTTTGTTGTGGTCTTGAAGCTTGTAATCTGTATGTACTCTGGTATGGGAAAAAAAACATATATTTCTGTTCTATAAATCTATACATGTATTTACAGAAGCTGAAATAGTATTGTCTTACCAAAAAGTACTATTTTCATATTTATTACTGCTGCTTTTTCAAATACTTCTTGGTGTGTAAACCAGACTTTTGAAGTCTGAAGGTACAATTATTAAAAAAAAAAACTTTAAATGAATTAATTAAGGTAGCAAAACTAGTAATTTTTTTCTTGCTTGCTTTTTCAAACAAAAATTCCTACAGTTCTCTTTTTTTACAACCAACCTCTCTTGCTTTGCTGTAATATTCCAGGCTGAGAGTTACATTTCATAAAATGTCATTTCATAATTTAGCCAGTTAGCATAGGCAGGGCTATATGTGGGAAAAGGTGGTCCCAGTAGTCTCACCTGCTACCAGTCTCATTCCATTTCCTGCCTGCATTTTCATGCCAGGACAGTCCTCTATGTTGTACCCTCAGCAGAGGGAGTGGTGGAGACTAAAAACTGTTGTATGGGATGAGTTCATCCACTTGCGGCTTTCTCCATGTGCTAACGTGTGCATAGGTAGGTGAGGGAACAAAGCCAGGAATGAATGGCTGAGGAAAGAGAGAAGGTGGAAACACCCCTTTCTGGGGCACCACTGGTACATACCCGTATAAGATGGTGGTGAAATAGTGCATGAGCCACCCAGCTGGTGGGAATACAAAAAAAATGCAGCTCTTTGTGGTTTTGCCAAGATACGAATGGACTTGAGCCACCCACACCCTAGTGATTAAACAATAAATTATTTAAAAACTCTTAAATTCTTTACATCAATATAAATTCCATCATGGATTTGGTTATAGCTGGCTTTTTCTTTTAGTTGATTTCGTCAGTGTGTATCTGTTTGTGAAGAAAAGGTTTTTTAATAGGAGGTGCAGTGAATCATTTTTAAAGGTTGCATAGTTGGCATTCCCCTGTTTTCCCAGTAAGGCAAGGAATCGAATCAGGTGGGTTTTTAAAAATTCCCTTTTCTTTTGTTTATGGTGTGAAACAGGATATCACTGGAGCCACTGTGAGCACTATGCTGTGCGTGTGGGGAAAGTCCTGCAGTGAGGTAACAGCCCTGCTATATTGCAATTCTTCTCTGCAGAACCTGAGCCTTATAGAGGGTCATGTCAATAAGCAATACAAAATGTGGTTTTAGTTTGGTTCCTTCAGTTTGAGTCATGTTTTCATGAGTCCATAAGGAAAAATGGACTTTCCCTTAAAAACTTCGTGAATTAAGCCCAGTTAGAACAAGTTAGAAATCAGTGTAAGGTTTGCTGTGTTTAATTTTGTGCTCTTACCTGGAGGGGGGTGGGGGAGAGGGAGAGAGAGAGATGTGTTTTGTTGCTTGTTGGCTTATTGAAGGAATTCATCAGATGTGCCCCTTGTCCTGTTGAGCGGGATGTTTCCAGGTAAATGCTCCTGTGGCATACACCACCTGTGGGGTGTGTGTAGATCACGGTTGCAGTCTCCATTTGGAGGGGTAAGCCTTTGTGAATAGCTTGCTCTTTTTTTTTACCTAAACCAGCCTGACTCTTGGGTCCTGCACAGGGCAAAGAGTTGGACTCAGTGATCCCTGTGGGTCCCTTCCAACTCAGCATATTCTAGGATTGTGTAGCCTTCATGTCATCCTTGTACTGCATTGATAGCCATCATGTCTGGGTTCTCTTGATTAGTTGTACCCTAACTGCAGCTGTGCTCTCCTTCATTTACTGCCTAGAAAGAAAGCCTTTCATTTCTTCCCACAGTTAGCTAATGGGGAGATATCTTTAGGGAACTGTGGATGAATAATTTGTTTACTACTGTAGCTGAAGTAAGAGCTGCATAAAATCCAGACAAATCCCAATCCTTAAAAGATCAGCGTTCTTTGAATTGTCTACTTTCTCTCTTTGTAGTGGGTTGGTCTTGGTTGGACACTAGGTGCCCACCAAGCTGCTCTATCACTCCTCTCAACAGGACAAGGTGTAGGGGTATAAAACGAGATGGAAAAACACTTGTGAATCAGGATAGAGACAGTTTATTAAAGCAAGAGCAAAGGCTGCATGCAGAAGTGAAGAAAAATAAAATATTTATTCTCTACTTCCCATTGACAGGTGATAGTGACAGTCCGGCCACTCCCTGGGAAGTAGAGCATCAGTATGCATAGCAGTTGCTCCAGAAAACAAAGGTCATAATAACAAACACCCTCCCCTCACTCCCTTCTTTCTCTTGGATGTTTTTCTGAGGAGGTGTCGTATGGATGGGATAGCCCTTTGGTCAGGTTGAGTCAGCTGTCTTGGTGGTGTCCCGTCCCAAGATTTTGCCCACCACCAGCCTACTGATGAGGGGGAATGTTGGAGACACAGCCTTAATGCTGTGGGCAGCATTAACTCCAGCTCAGCCAGACCCAGTACACTCCTACTGTGTAAGTCTTTGGGCGTTTGTATTATGTCTGGATGAGGTAGCCCGCTCCTTACTTCCAGGCTTTGCCTTTTTCCTTCCCTGTGTCCAGAGACGATGAGAAATATGGCAGCTCAAAAACTGGGGACATCTCTCAGGGGACAAGACCTTCTCTGTCATTCTTAATGTATTTTTTTTCTGGAAAAAGAAGGAACACACTCTCATGTGTTGCTGGGGAAATATGGGTGGTGAGGAAAAAAATGAACTGACCCTTGGGATTTTTAGTCTGTCTGAGGCTTTTTATTGGAGTCTTCTGTAGTTGGTGACATGAATTAAAGTTGGCCATTTGTCTTCTGCACTTTGCTATTAACTCCTCATTTCCCTGCCTGAATAAATCTTCTTGCCACCAGCAAACCTTCCCTCCCTCTTTTGCAGAGTTTACACATAGAGAAGCAAAACAATTGGGCTGATCTGGGAGGCTGGCAGGGCAGGCTGTCTGGCAGGCATCTGTTGAGAGTGTTAGCAGACATGGACAGGAGGAGATGGTGTGGAATCGTGCAGTGGCCAAAGGAGTGACACTGAAAAAGCTGCAGCATCTCCCCAGCTCCAGGAGTAAACCCCAGAGAGCCAGGAGATGGCTTTCTGAGGAGTGCTGAGCCTATCCTGGTGTCTCTCAGCAGGACTCTTCTGGCAGCCCTGCGCCATCTGCTCTTCTGGGAGATGAGAGGGATCCAAGCCAAGAGTGGGCAGAGGAGAGTGCAGACCTACTGAACCCTTCTGCTGCTTCCCCAACTCATGTTGTAGTATTCCCTGAAAAAAGCAGTCTACTCTGCCCATCAGGGAAAACCACCTTTTCAGGAACTGCTCTATAACCATTGTCACTTGAAATAAAATACTACTTGAAAAATTCTATGCAAAGTGCTTGTTTTGTATTGAACTGAGTCCATAAAGACAAGATTGCTTGTACAGTTTGCTTCTTAAAAATGTATTGACTGTAACTATGTTGCTTCAAATAATATTGTCATTTGTTAGCATTGAGAAAATAACACTGTGTTGGAATGTTTACCACATGTTTCACCTGCTTCCACTTTTTGTCTTTTCTGTTTTCACTCATCTTTGTCTCAGAGCTTTTCTATCTTAATTTCATTTGGGCTGCATATGTTTTGCTTCTTTTCATCTCTCCCACATTTCAGACAGCCATCCCGTATTGCAGTGATGACTCTCCAGATTTTGAACCATGGGGAGGTCCATGGATGGTGTAAGCCCAGAAGTCAGGAATCCATATTGTTTGGTTTTGCACTTGTTTCTACCTGCTATCCCTGCCACTGCCTTTCCTAGTGACTTCCTACTGTGTCTTGGTGTCCCTGTCAGATGGCAGTGAGAATTTTTATTCATCTATAGAAAATACACTAAGATTAGGGCAGGGGGTGGGGAAAATACTTCACAAGTGCCAACAATTTATTTTTGTTTTAGATGATCATTTCCTTGTCCAGCATTTTGTACTTTCTCAATAGTAACATTTATTTAGGCCATGGAGAAATGAAAGATCACATAACGGGATTGATTCCTAGGGTGCTAGACTGAGCCCTGTGTTGTCTGTATTCTTATCACTGTGCTTTTGACTGGTACACCTCTGTTCACCTGGAAATTATTCCTGAAATTTTAACAGCTGAGTGAGCCACCTTATCTTGCTTGGTTTGTACTCTTAGTACAAGTAACCCTTTTCCTAGTATAAGTTGTCATAAGCATTCCAACTAAATCTGAAGTGATCATTTGTTACTGCCTGACAGTGTTGTATTTTCTAGAAAAATGGATTTTCTTTCATTTCTTTCTCCAAGGAAGAATTGTATATGCTCTGTATGTTTTTGGGTGCTGAGGCAGTGGTTTTTATTTAGACATATGTTGTCATATTGCTACATGGAAGAAGGCAAGATGAGAAGAGTACTTCTTAAATCCTTTGCAGAAAGCATGAAATATTAATTGTTTTGAGTTCCTGTGAAAGTTAATTTATAGCCTGGACTATGAAAGCTCTGTCAGTGATAAATAAATCTTACTTGTTATTAGAAAGGTAATTTATGCAACTAGGTCACTGCCCATCAGGATAATGCAGAGTTCTTAGTCTTATTAAAAACAGTCAGAAGCAAAAAGTACAAATCTTATGCAAGTGTCTGCAAAAAAACTACTAAATCTTTCCCAAAAAATCAAGGGAGAAATTCCTGGTTTATTATAGCTTTGTAGTCTGTTCTTCTCTTATGGACTCTCAAACCTAAGGCAGTTGTGGTTTCCTTATGAGGGAAAAACTGGATGTTTTGCTCAGTCAGTGCATTACATTTCTGACCTAGTAAGAAAGGTCATGGTTTTAGCCTTAAAGCCACGTGTTTCTCACAGATGGAGTACTATCTTTCTAAATGGATGTTTATTTAAATATTGACTGGCATTCAGAGATTTCATCATTCTTTCAGGGAACCAAAGTATGATCATTATTTTTCATTTGGATATGTTAAGAGCTAGTAGTGGTGAAACTGTCTACTGGACTGTAAAGTTGCTTTGTTCAGCAGCTTCCGTGTGACAATGACTATAGCATGTATCTTTATAGAAGTGTACAGTTCAGATTGTAATTTTGAAAATTTGGATAACTGTAAAGTTTTGGGTTTCAGTTGTAATTTAATTTTTGGTTGTAGTGGTTCTATTGGATGTATCCATTGTAAGACTTATGGCTTAAAAGATGGGGTGGGTTTTTTTGGTGTGATTGTTTTAGGAAGTAATCAAGTAATGATGTGAAGTGTAGCCAACAAAGGAAAAGTGAGACATTTGGGCTTTGTTTCCTTTTTAAATAAAAATGGAATGGAATTTCTTTCTATTAAACTCAACATATTATTCCCTTGTGTTTATTTATTTATTTATTTCAGGAATTGGAGGCCTTTCAAACATTTGTTGAAAACCGACTTCCATTTGATATTGTTATTGATGGACTCAATGTTTCCCACATAAAATCCAGAAGGATGCAGTGTGAAAATGTAAGTGCTGGTTAAATATTCATTAAGTGTTTTGTGTATACTGATTGTAAAACAGTGAGTGCCTCATTATTAGTTACCTCTAGAGAAAATGAGCAAATACTTTGTGGCACATTACAATGAAGTTCAAAGAGTTATCTAAGTTTCACAAATTAACAATTATTAGTGGGAAGATGGCTTTTCTTATATATTTGCCTGTATTAGCTGTAAAATGTCATAAATTTCTTAATGTATTCAATGTTTATAGTTACAGCTAAGGTGTCGATAATAACATTATTACACAAACACTGTGTGATTGTGTAAGTTTTCATAAGCTGCTGTGTAAATCTGCTGTGATTATTATTTGGGGTAAATCTGCAGTGTAAAAAATTTAGTCTAGTATAGTTATGCTGGTAAAAGTTGTCATTAAAATAACCTCTTGCTTAGTTCAAACCACATCCTGTACACATTTAAACATTATTTCACTTCCTATTGCTTTGAGACTTGAGTCCTGTTTGACAAGGGTAGCTCAAACTGGCTTCAGTTCTTTCCACTTGATTTGTAGAAGAAAAATCCTGCTCCCTTCTCAATACCTATGTTTGAGAATTCTTGATACTCCCTTGTAACATTTCACTAAGAATTGGCTTAAGGTTATTTGGGTTTTTTTGTCATTCAAATTTACTTTAAATTAGGAGTAGCAAAATAGCTGCTCACACTGCTCACGCTTTTTCCAAAGCCAGAATTTAAATTTTCACACTCTCAAAATTAAAATGAATTTATAATTGAGCTTGATAATAAAAGAAGAAATTCACTTTTAGTAATTACAAGAAATACATTTTTGTTCTAAGAATTACTTTAAAGCTATTTAGAGCCGTTGTTAGGAAGTAATGTATACTCATATATGTAGATAAAAGTGAGCTAGGGAGGTTAGATAAACTTGCTGAAAGTTGTTTCAGAATGGCAGTGTAGTTTCGTGAGATACTGTCTCACAAAGAGAGTACTTTACTTACTACAAAAATAGCAAAAAAAGTTCACAAGTTGTTTGGGTGGGATCAGGGAGGAAGTTTTGATTATCTGAGAAGAATTCCAGGCAGAACATAGATCTGCCTGGACACAGAACACAGATCTATGCTGCCGAAGATGAGGAGGGGAAAAGAATGGCCTTCCTCAGTGCATGCCTTTCCCACTGTGGGAGCTCTAAACAGGATTCTGAATGGTTTGTAGAAACTGGAGGCAATCAAGCAAAGAGCCAGCCTGGTTTTGGCAGATAATTACACCTGATTTCTGATCAGAAATCTTACTAGGAGGTATTAGCATGCTGAACAGCATAAATTGCCTTTGAATTTCTCCTTAGCTTGGGCTGTAATGGAAGGACTTTGGGATCCATGATGCCAAAGAGCTCCAGGACGACTCTGTGAAGGCATCAACTTTCATATAGGTTGTCCCATATAGGTACAGGTCAAATTTCTCTTGAATCCCAGCTGTTTACTGATTAGGAGGATTTTGGGAAAACCTGCCTATACTTCCTACATAACAGAGCAGTAACTTGGCTCACCCCAGCTTGTCCAGAAGAAGATTCTTTTTGCTAAAATTTACTTGTCCTATGAGTTAGGTGGCTGTGAATGATTATTACATTTTGTCATGCACAAAAAATGTTAATCATTTGGGTTTCTGCCAGTCTTTTGCTGCTGCTGTTTTCTGGATCCTGTTTTTGGGAGTATGGAGAGATGAGAGATAGGAGAAGCCCATTATTTCTGCCACAGACCTGTAGATACTCACTGGCTGAATAGTACCTGTTTTAGCATGGGAAGTGTATATTTGCACTCTAAACAACAAAACAGCTCTTTCACTTCCCAAAAGAAATAATCTTCTAGACATATGGACTACTAAAGACTTTTCCCTGCATTGATCCTCTGAATTAACTGAGATCCTTTTAATTTTTTTAATGCTAGATGTCATTATACACAATTACAGTATTAACTATTGAGTTTCTAGTTTTTTCCAAGTGGAAACATAGTTTAAGTGCAAGATCATGCTGAATGCTAGCAGATCCTGTTTTATTTCTTCATGACTCTGAACTTCTGTGTTGTAACATGTCAAAAAAGGACTATGTTTTTGTTCTTATTTTGGATACTTCTGACAAAAGCATGCATTCTTGTTTTCTGACTTTTTTTCCAAGACTGCTAAAAACAGAAAGAAACCTGCAAAGCAGAGCAATCCTTTCTTCTGTCTCCAAACTTTTTTCAGATGAGGGAAGGGAAGGCCATAGTAATCTGTTCATGTGTTGCTTTTCTGGTTATGGTGTTGCTGCCAAGTAGTCTCCCATCTGTGAATGCTGACCTCGCTGAATGCTGCAGTCTGTCCTTTGAGGGCTGGCTCTGCCACAAAACGTCCTCTTCTGGAGGCTGCTATCCTCACACCTGTGACAGCCGAGTGGAAAATGTGGAGTGGCACGTATGGGGCATTTACAGCCTGCCTTATGAAGTTCTTCAGTCTACACAGGGATATACAGTGCTGAACTGAGAAAATGGAGAGGAGAAATAATGTGAGAGAAGTGGGAGGCAGAGCACAAAGGATGGAAAAAGCCAAGAGTGAAGGCTACTGAGGTCAAGCTGGCTGGCTAGGGTAGCATGATAGTCCCATTTTGAAGAAGAGAGGTATGCTGTGACTTTTGCTTGACTAGAGAGGCAGTAAATGAGCAGTGTTTCTGGGGACCTATGTTAAAGCTGTCCAGCCTGTCAAAAGCGAAATTATTTTACTTGTCAAAAAGCTAAGTTATTTTGAGTCTCCAGGTGTGGGTCAGTCTGTGTCCTTTTCAAGGGTTGATTACTGCATCTGTTAGACCCAGTCAGGGTATTGTTTTATAAACTTTTCTGTTAGAGTATGTAGTTAGTATGCAGCGTGGTTGAAAGAGAAAATGAGATTGTTGCTGTATTCCTAACACACTCTTAAATGTTACTATCTGCAAATTATTAGTTTCTTTGGAACCTGTCCTTTATGTGATTTAGAGAGAATGGCAAAGTAAAGGGTGTTGTTAAACACAAGAGAAGGCCTAAGATTTATGTGACAAAAACATGGTAATTTAAATGCATTCTGGTCTTAATTTAAATTTAACAAAAAGTACTGTTTAACTTCATGACTTAGCTTCCAGAACTGCAGCTGTTCTGCTGAAAACCAAGACTCTAGGTAACTCTTAGTCATATGATTAGAATAAGAAAACATTGATGAAATTTTCCTCTCTGTTTCAAACAGCCTAACATTTGTAATTCCATTTAGCATGCCTTAGGCATCTTGGGGAGTGGTTGGGTTGTGTGGCAAGGCATATGTACCTTGAGGGATAAGAGGAGACAGAAAACAAGCAGAAGTTGAAGGTAAAATTTTTACTCATTCAATTCCCGAAGTGTTCTGACATTCTAGAAAGCTAGATATGTGACTTCCCAGGCAACTTCAGTCCTCATAGCCAGAACTTAGCAAATCATCATGAATATTATTGACTTGACAGATGTACTGGAACATCCTGTGGCAGTTTCTCTGGTTTATGACACTCTTGGTTTGTAAATATAATCCCAATTGTCCTTTTGTCCAAGTGGGTTTTATTCTTGGTCTGTTTCCTGGTAGAAATTATGATGTGGCTTCATCAGTTACTTAATTCCTGGAAAAAGAAAAGAAGGCGGCAGCATGAAGATGGGAACAAAGATTTTTTGAGGGCTAGGGAACGATGAGCCCATTTGATTTGAAGGCCCTGCACATATATTGACCGCAACAGTGGACAGCACCTCCTTTCAACCCTTTGCTTCCTTACTGTAGCATTTTAAATTAGACATTAAAGTTGACTCCTTATTAAAAGATATTATAGAATGGAAATTATTTTTGCTATATAATCAATAGAAAAAAATTCCAAACCTCCCTAAGGTCTAAAATTGTTCAGCCTTGTCATCTGCTGCTGTAAGACTGTACCTGATGGGTTTTGTCTGACTGAGTCAGTCACTGTACTGCAAACACGTGCCTTGTAAACAGAGATATCCTTGCAGTTTAACTAAGCAAAGTTGATCCAGGCTGTATCATGATGTGTAGTTAATCCTTTCCTCCAGATGTATCTAATTACATAAATCCTTACCCAACACAATCACATTTGGTACTCTCTATAGTGCTCTCACCTTTCACCTTGTAAAGGTCAAGAGAGGGAATTTCCACACACTAATTGTCCATTTCTCTTACTAAACAAACTGTTACGTAGTTCTTAAATGGATGTTTTCCTGTTTATGACAATTTTCTGCAGAAGTATCCTTTTCAAATGAGAGGGAATCCCAGTGCAAGGATAGCTAGGCTCTAGAGACCGCTCTTGGGTTGCAGAAGAGGAGTGAAGGCACTTTGCTCTGCTTCTGAGCTGTGGAGGACCAGGGTGGGAGGTGAGAGAGGGGTGAGAGAGCATGATCTGCAAGAACAGTATGAAGACTATTTTTCTATTCTTAATTTACAGTGAGTTTGGTACATTGTAAATTAAGTATGCAGCCAGGTCCTTTTTTTTAGCTGTACCCATCTGGTGTTAGAAGTAACTGAATGTATATTTCAAATGTGTGTTGGATCAAAGCTAACTCACTATTCCCTTCTTCAAACAGTTTGGCAGTTGGGGTCAGCTCTGCCATAACTTTACCCTCTCTAATCTCTATATTAAACTCAGACATCTAAACAATTGGTAAAATAGTTCCAGATTGTGTTACTCAAGGTTGAGAATGCACAAAGGAATAGTTTTTGCTCTTGGCAGATAATTCAAAGTGATTCCTCCTAAACTTAATCAGCACTTCTGTAAATGGACTACATGAGTTTGTGTAATTCCCATATAAATTGCAGTAGGCCTGTAGAATAGCTGAAGAAGCCAGATCCTTGCTGTTTCTTCCCATCGCAGTCTGCTGGCAGCAGCCAGCATACCACATCTCTGGCCTGAAGCAGCAGGAAGGCCACCAGACCTCTGGAAGGCCCCATGTACCTCTCACAGGAAATCACAAGAAGCCAGGCTGTGACTGCTGTAATTGGGAGTGCTCTGTGGCAGGTGCAGGGGACGCCTCATGTTTTGCATCTGTTTCTCATCTCTTCCAGGGAAAGAGCAGCAGGCTTGTTGAGTGGGGATTGCCCTCTGAACTGGGGAAGGGACTAAGAGAATTTTGCAGTAGTAATACTTGTGTGTAAACATATTGTTGCATTTTCTTTTTCTGTATGTTAAAGATCTAAAATTATATTTAACAGGAGGATCCAAGGTTTAAAACGAACATTATTATTTTAGTTATTCTAGTGGTTCTGTAGTAGTTATTCCTGGACTCCTGGCTACATTAGCAGTAGAAAAGAAAAGAGTGGGTAGAGAGAGGTTGCAGTCTTGAAAGGAAAGCTGATAGTGAAAAAAATAATTTCACCAAGATAAGGGAGAAAAATAGAACATAGGATAGTAGTCTACAGGAAAATGGTGAATGGTCCTGTTAAATTTTTGAAAAAAAACTAACTTTGGCCACAGAATTAAAGAACCTTGGTGAACTACACTTTGTGAATTCAGCTCAGAACCATTGCTTTGGTATGTACTGTATTCAATTTGCAAGGCTTATTTTCCAAATATAAAGACAATTATCAAGACAAAAAAATCCCAACTCTTCAAATAAAGGCACAATTTTTAAAAAGAAGAAAAAAAAAAGAAAAACAGGGCATCTATGACCCACAATTCTCTTGACTTAATAACCCAAATCAATTTTAAAACATAATTTTGTTTCTTTGAAATCTTCCCTTAATGCCTATAAATCTTCTGTGATGAAACAAGGAGAGTAAAAAACATATTGGAGCTTGTAGTGTTTGAGAAAAGTAGTAAATACAACTTTCTCTCCCGAGTTCCGGTTACTAAAGCATTTTTGAGGCCATGAGACACACAAAAGAATCAGCTCCTGTGCATACAAGTATACTCGACAAATACACATACTAGTGTGCTCATGTTTTCATGTGGTAATCTTTACGAGTCTTCAAGTCAGTCTTAACCATGCAGCATGCATAAAAGATCGTCTGTACAGTTATTGAGACAGTGATACTTTGTACAAAACATTAGCTCCACTCTATGAGCTGTCCTACAAACCAAGCAGTTAATAATAAATTTGACCCCAAAAAACTCATCCATGGGAAAGAATTTTTTTCTTCTCTGACTCCTTTGGCAGCATCTGTGATTTGTTTAAGTACTTTACTGTCTGTAAATGAAGCAAGAATGAAGTAGATCCATGAGTCATTCTCTGTTCGGAATCAATACATCCAACAGAGGTCTTATTTGTCATACTGTGACAGTTCATCAATTCTGCCTCCGACCACCTCTTGTCTTACCACTCAACAAAGCAGTCAGACGTGTTTGTTCATTTGCTCTCAGCCTTTTCCATCTCTTTTTTTTTTTCCTGTCTTCTAATGGTGGTTCAAGTTAGCATTTCCGTGATAAAACATTTGGCCTGTTGCTCAAGATTGGAGAGATTTTTATCTTTGCAACGTGTGTTTCATTCTTTAGACCTGTACTTTTATTTCCTGTGAGTATTGCACAAACCTTAAAGATTAAGATTTTTGGTGTTTTCATTGAAACTCACCTTCACCATCTGTGTAACATGATCTTAGAAGAGAAAGAAGGTCAAGCAGTAAGGGGTACTCTTGAAACTTCACTATTTTTTGTGTTAGAGATTCATGACTGAAATATCCAGCATTGCATCCATATCTCATCAGATAATTTCTGGGGCTTCCTTGGATATCCCAGCAGAAGAACTCAGTTCTTCTCTGAAGACACATCTCAGAGATCAATACCAATCTGCTGAAATCTTTCCCCTCTCCTTCTGTGTTGAGGCCATCCTAAAATAGCGTAGCTCAAGAATTTTGGTCACAGATGCAGAAGAGCAAGGCTGTTAAACTTCCCAGGAGAGCTGAAGGAGATAGACTCAGTTGCCAGTGAAACCTAGAGGGAAGGCCTGGCCTACAAGTTCTCCTCTCCCTGCAGCTTTTCTGAAACCTGGCAGTTCCTGATTGTGGCTAAAAGAGAAATAAAAGAGCATTTAATATATTCAACTTTGTATGCCTTTACACTGTAAGTGCAGATGTTTTGGGCATCCGTGTGTCAGAGGTTCCAGAAGTACTCCTACAGCTGGTTGGCATGGATGCTTCCACCGAGGAAACGTCTGTGTTGCCTACACACCTTGAGCCACCAAGTCTGGCTCTTCCCATAACGGTGTGCTCCAATGTTCCTCACTGCTTCTGCAGCACTGGGACAGGAGAGTAGGAGGTAGATGGGACATCTTAAGAAGGGAAACACAAGGTCAGACTTGTGAATACAGGAGAAACTTTCTCAAAACTTTTAAATTCGTAATATTGTGAAATGGGGGAGGGGAAGCTGACAGGATTCCCTGAGTAAATGCCTCATCAGTTGGCTGTAAACAATTATTTTTCTTTTCAGAGGTTTCCGCTCTAGTTTTGCATTTCCTGGTGAGAATAGAGCAGCAGAAATTGATCAAGTTACAGAAATCTGACTATCAGGTAATTTGACAGGTTCTGCCTGTTACTTTCTCTCAAAGTCAGATTCTTCCTGGTGTTGCCTCCCATTACTATTTGCAACCTTTGTTTCTGTCTATAAAATTAATAAAACCCATATGGTTAAATTAATTATCTCTATTGATTTCCATCTGGTGTTTATGATTTTTACCTTTGTATTTGGTGATTATAGCAAATCAAAAGTTAATGTAAGTACAGGAGCACCCAAGCACCAATCATAGTTTTTTTTTTAACGAGTGAATTTGCATCACATCTTTCATAATAAGATTCTTCTAACCACTAGGAATATAAGCTTGAAATTCAGCAGGGCAGAGAGAACCTGCCTTGATGATTCATGTCCCAGTGAACTTAGTAACTGTAGCAAACAGTTTGGTTGTTCTATGTTGTAGAGAAGTCTAAAATCTAGGTGATGAAGTCAAATGAATGTGTCTTCTGAACTGGATGAGTTTCTATCTTGCTGTTTTCACTTGTCCCTTAGAAACCACAAGATGGGGATTTTCTTTGGGCAGCTCAACTGCTTCACATAATCATGGAATTGTTATCAGTGTGGCAGTAAGAAGTTTGCTGGGCCTCCAAAATGGAAACCTGGTCTTTGGGGAGCTGAACTGCTTCTTTAGAAGTGATTTTCATATGAAAAGTCTCCATAGGAGTGAAAGGCTATGGGAAGCACTCCAGAAAATGTGAAGGCTGGGTTATTATGGGCTAGTCCTCTGTAAGAATGAATAGTTAATTTGAATGTGAGAAGTGCTGGTTTCACTGTCATCTTAAAAGCAGCATAGGTAATCCTCAGGACAATGATTGTGTTCATTCATGTACACTGGGATTTATTTATATATTTGAAAAGCAACCAATTTTGGTTCACGCTTGGCTTTTACATTTAATATGCTATTTCTAGTAAAAGTAGGAAAGAAAACATATTTGAAAGTTGTATTATCTGAAGGCGAAAAGGTACAATGAAACAAAAGCCTGAAGTCCATTTGGATTTGTTTATGAAGCTATGAAAACCAAATTTTTTTGAACACTATGTTATTCCTAGGGATCTCCACATAGGATCTCCACATATTGACATGATGTTTAATGATCTGACAATCCATTAATCTGCATTTGTTGTTTTTTCTCTAGTTGCATTCTATTTGTAAAGCAGGATTGGAAGAGACATTTATGTATAAGTAAATATACTTAAATTGAGATTATTAAATTATTATAACCTGCAATGACGTTTAAAACTGAAGTTAAAGTAATTTTATTTTTTAAATCTAGACTTATAGAAAATCAAGTACAATTGTAAACAGCTTTTTATCTAAATCTCTTCATAAACTGATTGTTTTGTGTTGTCTGGAACATGGAAATAGGAACTCCTATTTGAATCTAGGAGACCAATTTCACCAGAATTAAAATTCCATTCTGGGGATGACAATCGTGCTGGCAGTATTCTTGCTTAAAACCAATTCACAAGAATTCCTGTTTCAAACTGAACTTCTGAAAAATGGTAAGAACTCTTCTTACCCAAAATACTGTTGCCCATTAGAGGTGACATTCTGTATCAAACACTTCTTAATGCAAACCTCACCTTTTGCTGGTATTGATTTTGTACATCAGATACAGACATAAAAGGGAAGAGGCTATCCCTATTCTACTTTTTACTTTTTTTGTTTAAGGAGACATTTGTGCAGTTCTTCCAAGTAAGGGAGGAAAAATGAGGCAAGGCAAAAAACCCAAGAGTTGAAATGAAATAGTCCCCATGCTAATTCAGACTTATGCCTTTATCTGTGTTGTTAATCTACATTAGATCAAATTAGATTGAACTAATATGTTTATTTGTGTTAATATAAAGAGGAGATCTCATTCAGGTATCTGTCACTTCTCTGAGGACTGCAACCAGAACTGTGCCATTAAGCTGGTATTGTACATGCTGAGACTTGTAAACAATTTTGTTGCTTGGTACATGTGAGGAACAGGAGTGATGTAGTAAGAGCACCAATACCAAGGACATAATAAGATAACTATGGCTACCTTTACTGCTGCTGTTCTTCAAGTTTTCAGGAAAGTAACTGTTATACAATAGAAATCTTCACTCCCATCCTTCAAGAAAAATGCCTAACTCAAGATCTTAAAAATTAGTACTTTCAAACCATTAGGTGAAGAAACAACCTTATAAAGCATCATTTGTGTTAGTGTTCACCTTTTTCTGTAGATCTCCATAAAATAAACATTCAAATCTTCTATTCTGTAATTATTATTTCCTAAATATGATCCCCCAAAATTACATTTTAAAATCACTTTGAATGTTTTATCTCTGGTGTTATAACTATTTGCCCTGTATCATTGCTAGGAAACATTTTTCTTAAAGAGAAATTCTCTATTTCAAATATTTTACATATTTACTGCTAATCTTTACATGCATCTACTGATTTACCCTTTCCACCCAGAGATACTAGCTTGTGATGCTGTTTCTTATGATTTATTATTCACCGGTCAGTTCTTTAATGATCTGAATAGTTCTTTTCACAGTTCTAGCTGGAAATATGCATTGAATTATAGTGAGTCAGAAGCTAAAGAGGTTGTCAAAATTATGTAAACACTAGGTACTCTATTTTCCAATCAGTTAAATGAAGGATTAATTCCTTCTTCTAATTTTTCTGAATAGTTTCTACCATTTCCAGCTGCCGTATTGTCCTACCTTTGCATGATGCTTCCTGTAGTGACTGTTAAAACTGAACCTGTGCTTCTGTCATATTGTTGATGCCAACTTCCCTCTTAGATAAATCAGAAAGTATTAGTGATGCTTATGCCTGTCCTTATTGTCCAGCATTTATCCATTTACCTACTTGCTTCTATGCTTGACAAAAAAGAAGCAGTGAGTTTGCAGTAATATTTCTTCTGCCTCTAATATTTTGAATTTTTGAGTCTTGAGCTTTTAAGGAGTCAAGTTGACGTGGCTGAGCAAGCTGTGTACAGTGTGTGCCATAAGCTCTCTAACAGCAGCTAAAAGCCTGTTCGGTTCCACAGGTTCTGAAGTAGTTGTTATTCAGAAGTTGCTCCTCACTTACGTGGTATACCGGTGTGGGAAGATCAACCTTGCTGATGCCTTCTCTCCTTGTTTATTTCCTAATTGTGTGATACTTTGGTAAACTAGGTAGTGCTTACACTATACACTGAAAAAAAAAAAAAAGCAAAAGTATGATGCAGGTGTTTGTTAGAGCTGTGGTTCTCCAGAGTTCGAGCTTCTACATTCAGTGCAAGCTTAAGAAAAGGGCACTGGAATACCTATCTCTTGAATACTGCCTATACTACTGCTTGATAGATTGACTGATTGATTGACAGGAGTTTTCTTCCACCACAGCCCTAAGTTGCCACACATTTGAATAAATAAAATGAAGTAGTAGTAAGAGGGTTGCAAGGAATTATAGAGCAGAACCACACAGTCTTAATGATGTTGATTTGATGGTGATTTACTGTGTTCCTTGTGAGGAGTAGTTACCCTGGGCTCATCTATCGTTAATGTTACTATGCTGCTATCATCGTCAGAAGTCATGTACATGATATCCCTGTAAAACATTGCACTGTGCTGTTTAAATCTGTTTATGTGGAATGGCCATCCATTTCAATAGTGAGAGGAAGTGTCTTAAAGAATTGGAGGGTTTTGACATTTTCACTTCTAGTTTATATGTATGTATCTGCATATCATGCCTTAAAGAGTGAAATCTCTTAACTTTCCATTGAATGGGCATTCCCAAATGAGCTTTCAGAAATTTGAATGCTATAGGTTAGGGATTTCTTTTTTGTCATCCCACCCACTCTCATTTCCACAAGCCTATTTAGTCCACCAGACTAGTTAACATAACCAGTAATAAAACATAATTTTAACCGTTTGGTATCTGATAAATTTGGTAAACAAAACACTTCTGAAATTGTAGTTCTGTTTTGAACTTGAGCACTGATGTTCAGTCCTGGATGCTCCAGAGTTGTTAGCTGGGTATCTGCATTTTTTCTATGGAAATGGACAAAAGAGGGCAAGATGCAACATAATTCCTCAAAAGTGCTGGCTGATATAGTTGTATAGATACCTGGAAACCGTAATTCTGAGTCCCCAAGGTAAAAGTTGCTTTAAAAAATAGATCCTTGTATGAAATAGGGCTGGGGCTTGGGAGTGGTTCTTACTTGGCTTCTGTTGCCCAAGCCTTTCTGGTGGTCATATTTTCATATTCTCAAGCTTATTTCTCCTGACAAGGGGAAAAAATGGCTAAGTATACTAAGTTTTTCATATAACTGGTTGTTCACAGGAGGCCAAGCCTTTAAACAAATGCCAAATATTATCTATAATTAATTTGTGGGAGCTGACAGTATAATCTATTTGTCAAATTGCTGTATCTTTTGAGTTAAAGAAAAATACTTCAGCTAAAACAGTGGCCTGCCCAGTGTCCAGCTATTGAATATTGCAGACTGCTACCAATATACTTACATGAAAAGCATCAAAGTACAAAAATTAGATCTTGTGGACTTTAGTTATCATGGTGGTCTTTCAGACTTTCACTGCCTAGGATCTCCAGGCATGGACACTGCTGGCAGTGTTACTAGTAGTAAAATGGCATGAGTCTGCAGTGATCAAAACTAATGGCTGTGTAAGATAAATAATGCTGACCCACATTTCACATCAACTGCATTACACAGCATCAGATTTTTGTTGGTTTGGTAGGAGCAGTGAGTTTCTTGCCAGGGTAAGCCTTGATCCAACTGAGACAGTTGAACTTCTGCCTCATGGTACTGGCAGTGCAAGGTGTGCTGATGGATATGAAGGTCCCCTGAGGTTTTTCCAATCTAGTAAATAGCAGTTATGCTTTTAGCAATATTAAACAGATTCCCTCCTAGGTTCCTCTTTGCTGAAAGCTTTGGTTTCGTGGTTGGCCCAGGACAGATAGGTCTGACTCTGACCATGCAGCTGCTCCTCCATCTCAGACCTTTGTGCTTTAGTTTGCTTCTGCTGATTTTTGTAGTGTTGAAGAAGAACATTTTGAATGTTCTCTTTCATATTAAACAAAATTTTCCTCTTTCTGACCTTCACAGAGAAATCACCACTCATTTCAATAGTGTTTGTTAATGTATTTATGTGTTAAGAGCTGTTCTTATTGAAACAATTGTTCTTGAAGGTGTATAAAAGTTTTGAAGGTAACCTCTGTATAATGATCTGTAGCAGGCAACTGGAAAATAGTACTACTGGGAAACAGCAGAAAGACAGTGTGAAAATTGTGTTATAAATATTTGCTGCATGTTGTACTCTGATGCTTTCTTTCAACTGTAAGTTGTCAGTTTACTGATGTTTCCTTGGTTATCATGTCATTCTACCTGGATGTCTGTTGTCCTGTGAGCTTAGAAATAGTCCTTATGTTAAAGTGTTTCTGGAGCTGTCAAGTTTATTAAAATGTGGGATGTCTCTGCAGAAGCATAGGTTTAATATACCGTAACACCATCATGCCTGTGCCTGCTGTAACAGTGATGTCCCCAGCTCCTGCAGGACCTTTCCTCAAAGGACAGAAGTGCTGTCTGGGACTTTAGGACACGGGAAAAACACTAAACATCAGACAAGGTCAGTCACGCTGTACAGACATCTGCACAGGACAGTGGTGAGAGCTGAAATGTTAGTACCTTTTAAACTGTCAGTTTCAGTCTGACAAAGCCAATTTCAGTCCTGCCCCGAGTTATTTCCTATCTGTGGAAAGGATCAGTCATGCTTGTGCTTTCATTTTCATAACATCCCATTACCACTGCTGCCACCACCACCTGGAGATCCTGCTCACATTTTGGATTTTCAGTACTTAAATATAGCTTCTGACCCACACTGAAAATCTTAAGACTGGCACAGCTCTATTGGGGTCACAAATGTTCCTTTTAAATAGCTACATTGTTTCTAGTTCATTCCAATGGCTAAACTTTTACATTTTACATTGTTTCTAAAATGAAACATGGTAAGAGAAACTCCCCTATTTCCTTAAGTCTTTGTATACAGTGTTCTGATAATAGTAGAAAAGCAACAGTATCAATGTAATTGCAAAGACTGGATTTCCAGTGAAAGAAGGCTGACCCCTGAAGCTGTGACTTCAGTTGGGAAAATTATTCCATTTACAGTCAGTGGCTCTGACAGGTAAAGTTTCACATCTGAACCTTATGCAGGAATAAGTAAAACCTCATACCTTTTCATTTTTATTTAACTTTCTTCCTCAAGCATATAAAGATTATGTATGTGTAATATTGGTGCAATGAAGCAATGTGTAGTGATCAGTAAGAAAATACTGTTAAAGAAACAGCAGTGCAAGCAGAAAGAATTCAAGGATGGGAACAAAGGATAGTATTGATATGTGGAAATGCAGAGGGAACACTTTCAGGTTTTACATGTTTCTTTTCCTACTTTTGTATAACCACGGATAGACAGTATCACCTAACTCCTCTCCTTGGTGTGGAGGGTTGAGACTTCTTAATGTTTTGTAAATCTCCAGGTTTTGGTACAAAATAGTAGTTTCTCAGGAGATGTCTGGATAAAATCAAATCCACATAAGCTGCCCCTTATGCATTGTCAAGGTCTTAGTATTTATTCTTTATTACAAGAAAGAAGATGAGGAAGAGGAGAGATAAAAGTATACAATAGTATCAGCTATGGAGAAAAAATATCTCAGGGAAGATCAGAAAACTACAAATACCTTTGTCCTTTTACATGACTCTAGAAGGGAAGACATTCAGAAAATACAAATTCATGAACAAAAATGCTTTACTGCCGGTCCACAACTACAATAGAAAATGTTAAGTTTTAATTAAAATAAAAAAAGTTAGTTGTTAGCAGTGGACTATAGTTAATGTTGAATTGGACATTTCCCACTTGCTACCCCAGAAGAATACTGCTTTGGATTTCAGATTCACCCCTTCTCTTCCATCATTATTCTTGCTTCATAACTGCTGACACAACATCAAAGGGTCTGCTTGTACATTTAAATCAACATTACATTTTTTAGTAAGTGATTGGGAAAGAAAATGGTATTGTAGTTGCTCAGCAAAACTTTTGGGTTTAGAAACTTGACTGGCACTGAAGTGCAGTGTTACAGTATTCAACTTCCAAAAATGCAGTTAGACAGCTGAAGAATATTTGTCTGTGTATTTCTTGAATTGTAAGAGTCAGAAAAATTTGCCTGTTCGTCTCTTTTGCAACTTGTACTATAAAATTCAGCAGTTCCTAAAATGTCCATATCTTCTTTAGTCATCCTTTCTAGAGCGCTTTCCACTGTTCATTTAATAGCATGCGAACTATTGTCACTACCCAGTCTTCTCTTTTTTTTATTTGTGGATGAACTTCATTCATCTATAGATCATGATGATAAAAATATTACCATTCAAAAGCAGAGACATTCAAAAAGTGTGAGCAAGAATGTTCACACTAAAAGGTTTCTCAGGTGTAACGTCTGTAAAAGTGGCTGTGATCTTTTAAAGATGACTGTCCATTCTAAAAAGCTGGATTCCAAAAAGCTAATGGCTCTTCCACCTGATGATCCCTCACCTACCTCCCCATCCATCATGTCATACTTTATTACATGGAATTAATACCATGTTTAAATTGGGTATATATATTGTCACTCTCTGCATGCATCCCACTGTGATTCTGTTAAATTTTATAGGAAATACTGCTTCACTGTCCATCAGATTACTTGTTGTGCTTTTTGGGAATAAGACAGAGCAGGATATGACTGTAATTAGATAGAAAATACCTATTTCAAAACTTTTTTTTTCTTATATGGCTCTCTGCTGGGAAGGATAGGCATCTATCCCTCCCTATCTGCACAGGAGAAATTCATAACAGTCTTACCAAATCTGAGGTTGGTTTTCACAGTTTTGGTTTGTATTGTGTTGTTCTCTGAGCTCATCAGTAGGAAAAAAGACAGGGGTGGCTCTTCAAGATTGTTTGAAATTGGAAATTTTACCTACAGTTTATAATATAGCAGAATGCAGTGTCAGAGACTATTTACAAACATGTTACTTCTACATTCAGAATTGTTTCAGGGATTGTCTTGAGCAGATTGCATCTTCAGTTGAAATCAAATGGAGTTGTAATTAAAGATATGCCCATTACTGGCATAACAGCCAGGGTATCATAAATACAGAAAAATAGAAATTGTGCTATTGCTTCTGTATCTGACCTGAATATATTTACAGTTACTCTCCTTCATTCTCCCCACTACTCAGGATTCAAGATGGTTCATTAGCTTGGTCACAGTCCATAGAGTATTGCTTTAGTCAATTGTGACCTGAAAGTAATGTGTTTACATTCACCCAGTGTTACAATTGAGCCAAGTCCTCCAGGCAGTGGGAACGCTGGATTGTGCAGGAGCACCAGGTGTCTTGGTACCAGTCAGTTTGGACCTGGCTGCAAAAACATCTTCACTCTCTGAATACAGACTTATTCTGCAAGTAGAACAGCTGTAGGTATCGCCTCATCTGAGCAAACTGAGGCTACTGTACCATCCTCAATCTATATTAAATCAACTTGGGAATCTGCTTCTGTGGTATAGTTTTCCTGCTCAATCAATAATCTGCCTTTGATTAATAGTGTTGACTGTTAAGAGTAAAAGCTAACATCTAAAAGTAAACTGCAAATTTTAATGAATTGTGATAGGGAGTTAAGACATATCTCTAGTGATTGTGTCAAGAGAGGATAAGTCAATTCCAGGCACAGAGTCAATGCAGACAGGTTAAAACATGTTAAACATTGTGTGATTGCCATCACTGATGTGTGAAGGGCTGTCACTGGTAGAGTTTTGCATGATGATGTGTTACATCAATCTGAATAGTCTTACTGTAACACAGGATACAAATATTCCCAACAATGTTGTTTCTGCAGTATTGCAGAGATCCTTGGTGTTGTAAGGGATAATTCCCAGGAGTTACCTGCTGACTGTCTAAAGAGCAGAAAGTAAACCTGGCTGATTAATCTTAGTGACTGCTACTTATTCAGCCATCACTGCTTTCCCTTTGAAGTAGCTACGCCCGTGCTAGTCAGGGACAGATAAACTCCAGAAAAATCAAGAAACATGTATACTGCCCCTATATTTGAGTTAAGAGGACTTGAGACTAATTTACACTGTGTCGTCAATAATAATGTAGAGAATATAAGAAGCATTTGTATTTGGTGCTGTGGTAATGATCTTGAATGTCGTTTGGTGAAATTGCCAGGCTCAGTGAGAAAGTCTAGCCTTTCTTGCAAGCAGCACACATGCCTTCCTTGAGTAACTGGCTGTGGGAAAAATCTCTGGCTTCATTGTGTCTGTCTCCTGTGTGTGGGACTGAAGTAAACAGATTTGCTTGAGTTTATTTTCTTGATCTACAGTATGAAAAAAGGTAACCAAAAATGGTGAAACTCTTAAGTCAAATAAATGTAGTCATGACAGGCATTCATTTATAGAATCATAGAATGTCCTGAGTTGGAAGGGACCTACAAGGATCATTGAAGTCCCAACTCCTGGCCCTGTGCAGGACACCCCAAGAATTGCACCATGTCCCTGACAGTGTTGCCCAAATACTTGTAGAACTCTGTCAGGCTTGGTGCTATGACCACTTCCCTGAGGAGCCTGTTCCAGTGCTCAACCACCCTATGAGTGAAGAACCTTTTCCCAATGTCCAATCTAAACCTCCCCTTACCCATTTTCAGGCCATTCCCCTGGGTCCTGTCACTGGTCACCAAAGAGATCAGTGCCTGCCCCCCCACTTCCCCCCCACCCCAAAGAAGTTGTAACTGCAATGAGGTCTCCCCTCAGTCTTCTCCAGGCTGAACAGACCAAGTGACCTCTGTGCTCCTTATATGGCTTCACCTCCAGCCCCTTCACCATCTTCATTGCTCTCCTTTGAATGCTTTCTAACAGCTTAATGTCTTTTTTATATTGTGGCACCCAAAACTGTACCCAGGACTCAAGGTGAGGCCACAGCAGTGAAGAGTGAAGTGGGACAATCACCTTTTTTGACTCGCTCCAATTGCTGGCTAAACTTTGGAGACAATGATCATGCTCAGCCCTGCCTGACAGTACAGTAATGGCAGCTCTGAACCTGTGGTCTGTGTTGGGGTTTCTTCTGCAGTTTCACAGCTTTGGCTGGGTGGGAGGCAGCACTAACAATAGGTGCAAATAGAGCAGTTTGTTGCTTTTACTAGCAGATAACCTGTAGGTGAGTTTTGCTTTTAAATGGCAGTTAGGGAACCCAAATGTTTAAGCAATGTCAAACGTGATTTATTAATAAAAAATGTGATTTAAATGTTTTTGGTGGTTACTTCTTCATGCACTGTGTGTATATGGGTGAGTCACCTTTTGCTGAATCACTGAGTGGTGTGCCTCCCAGCAGCAGTGTGTAGGGATTTCCCATTTCACAAGTGGGAATCTACCAGTAGTACCTAATGAGAAAGCTACCTCAGGCTAACCTTTGAAGCTGGGGACACATGGCACAGTGTGATCTAGTGATCAGAAAGGGATTGGCAGTGAAGTCTTAGGAAATCTGTATCCTGCTCTGCTCATAGTTCCTTGTATGAGTTAGAGTAATTAATCTGTCTTCCTTATGCTCCATTATACACTCCTGCAATTTCTGGAAATACTAGATTAATAAAATACCCTTGGGGACTTTTTTAAATGAGAGATCACTACTGCTGTGTTTGTATTAACATCATTATGTTCAGTTACTTTCCTCTGTGACTGAAACAAGTGTTAGTGTGTCTCACATCTTCCTTTCTTGAGAAGCAGCCAGATGTGGGAGTAGGCACACTTAGGAAACCCCCCATGAAAGTTCTGTGACTCCTTGTAGACCACCCCCATTAAGTGCCCAAGCCTAAAGTGAGAGAAAAGGCTCTTTAGTGAAGTTGTGTCAGATAAGGGGAGTGTGCAGAACAAAATTATCTTATGAAAACAAAAATAATTTCCATCTTCCATATTTTAGTTGTGTAAGTGAGGTTAGTCTCTGTATTAAGTAGAGGAGGGACAGTGGGTTGTTATGTAAGCAGGAGTTTTAAAATTTTAAAATGCTGACTCCCTTTAATTTCACTACATTTTAAGCCTTTGAGTTTTTCCATTGCTGTAGCTAATTTATACCAACCTCTCAATTTTCTCCCAGAAGCACTTTACACTAGAAAACCTCATATGCTAATATGTAGGACAAGAAAGTCCACATGACCAACAGGTACGAAGTGCCACTAGTTACAAGCTCCAGAAAGAAAGACCTACAGGACCTGAATCCAAGAATACTTGGGAATAGCTACTATTGACCAATCTGTATCTGGAGCTGCTGTTTTTTAACTTCTTTTTTTCACCTGATTTTTTGCTAACCTTCCCTTAATGTAGCAAAACGTTAGGCAAAAAGAAAAAATATTTTCATTTGGAATTTGTAAGGGTTTGCTAAAGTTACTCATTGTTATTATTTCTTCACTATTGACTTCTGTACCTGAAAATGTCTGTGGATGCAGTAGCTACATTCTTAACTTGTATTATCTTTAATGAACTCAGATTAACAAACTTAATTCTCCTTTGGTATTTGAATCCAGCTATTTGTAGGACTGGTTCAGTGCATGAGAAGTTATTGCATTTGGCCTTTTCCTGCTCACATTATGTTTTGTTTGTTTTAACCAGGGAAAAGTAGATTGTACACATGTGTAGCCAATACCCAGTGTGATCTCCTGGAAGTAGGAAGTCAGTTCCAATAGGTACTGTTAGGCGTTTGTGCTTTTCATTAGCACCAGGGTCCTGTATCTGTGTGAAAACAGAGCCTTTAGTCCCTCAGAATCAATACTGGCAACAGCAACTTACAGCTCAACAGTTAAAATTAATGTAGAAAATCTTCTGGCTTCCTCTCCCAGACCTCAGATCCAGATTCATGGCATATTTAGTTTGAGCCACCTGCAGGTCCTTTCCTGCTAAGGGCAGTCCCACACTTCCTGTCCTCACCACCTCCAGAGATGTGTTCCCATCAGTCATTGAACCTTTGACTCAAGTCTATCTGTTGGGTTGCTGCAAGCTCAACCCTACAAAAAAGTCTTTTGTTGGATCAGTGAGCTCGTGTGTAGTTGTGATATGGATCTGACACAAAAGAAGAAGTGAGATTGTGCAGCTTGAGAGAAGACTGAATGGGGCCACCCCTTTCTCCTGGTACTTGCAGGTAGATGAAACTAAATATATTGTAAAATGGCACACAAGAGTTATATGAACAATTCTTTCTAGCCCCTGAATCAAAAGCAAATTATACCAAAAAACGAGATGAATCACAAATAGGAGGAAAGGAGGGTAAAGAGCAAGAGAAGGAGAAGGGCAATTGACGGGATTAAAGGAAGGAAAATTAACAAGGAAGAGGGAAGTAGCTAGAAAAGCAGGAAGGATTAAAGAATAATCAGGAGATTGTATGCTGGCAAATAGTGGTAGCAAATGCAGGTAAAAATTAGGAAATACCTTTCCCTGGTGGTTGAGCATACTGTCCTTGTCTTTCAAATATGATAGATGCATGAATCTCAAGAAACAATTCTTCTGTCTTTCTGGGTCGAACTGAAATGCCACTGTTTTGTGAGCAGTCCACAAATAACCTGGATGCTGAAAGCCAGAACCTTTGCCCTCCCTGAGCTCAGTCTGGGTGAAGCACGGAGGGAAAGTCCCAGGCACAAGTGCCTGTCCTGAGAAGCACTTGTTGCAGAACAGACACAGCCCTAAGAGACTGCTGAAAAGTCCCTCTGAAGTGAGTTTACCACAGTATGTTGGCTCACAAGTGGGCGGCTAATCTGGATGTGGTTTTCATAAAGCCTTAGTCCGAGGTCACGGATTTCCACGTCCTGCCGCTCGCCGCCTCCCCACAGGGCAGCCCGGGCCGTGCAGGTCTCCAGCTCCAGCAGATGGGGCTGGAGAGGCGGTGTGCTCAGGGCTCGCGGTGCTCCGTGATCACAGGGGGTATCACTTAAATCCAGCGTGATTCATTCCCTCGCATGACTTGGAACTTCTGACATCTCCATACAACTCTGCCCGAGGTCGTTCATGTCATTTGAACTGCAAGAGCTGGAGTACAAAAGCACTGTATTTTCTGTGTGGTTGAGAGCAGCTTCCTTCAATGAATTGGTTTGTTGTTTCTTTTCTTCTTTGTAATTCTGGAATTAAATTAGTTATCTGCTTAATTTGCATTGCAGTTAAGAACTGTGTGAAACGAGAGTAGTCTAGAAGTCCCTTTAGGTGAGACATACATGAAAGTATTCCATGTCACTCTGTTTTTACAGCTAAGAAAATATTTGGGTTTGCTTTGTTTTCTGCAGCTGTTTGATGCTGTCAACTGCCTGGCAAAAGAGAATGCCCGGTTGCTTGTGCTGGGCCGCAAACATATGCTGATGAACTCTTCAAATTGGAAAAGAGAAATAATGATGGAGATGCAGAATAAGGCAGACTTCTTCTTTGCTGAAAATATGTAAGTTGAAGAAAACAGCTCAATATAATAGAGACCATCGCCTGATTTATGTTGCATTTTGCTCTAGCTTTTAGTACCATTACTAGTATCTCTATCTGTGTCTGTGAAGGAAACATATCCCTTGTTATACTTGCTTCAAAAGTGTACCAAAAATTGTGTTATGAAGACTTTCATCACTTAGAATCGTATTGACAGCTGTATGGTTTATTAGGATTTATGACTGATAAAACCACTGCCAAGAGGACAGTGCCCTGAACTACAGGATTTCTGGTAGCATCAGTGTGCAGTTGTGATCTGCTGCTGTGTGAGGGTACACTGTTGAGTTTTAGCAGTTCTGTTCTACATAGCATGGTATTGTTAAACTTCGTGGCAGGAGATTATATTGTTCTATTATCAGATTGTGAGAAGAGGAAAAAAGGAAAGTAGCATGCAATTAATTTTTATGGCACTCTAGCTTTTGGTGCCCTGTGGTGAGCAATTTTTATTTTACAGGGAACTAGAGTAGTGGTGGGAATTTTCAGTGTTGTTGATGAATAAATCCTGATGAGCATTTGAATCACTTCCTGCAACCACTTACTGCCTTGTGAATGACGTCTGTATTTTCCATTTGTTTTGTGAAGCTCTGAAGATGATGCTTTCTTGTTATATGCCACTCTCCGATCGGGCAAGCATTGCAAGTTTGTTACTAGAGACTTCCTCCGGGATCACAAGGCTTGTCTCTCGGACAGTCTGACACGTCACCTGTTCCGGAAGTGGCAGCGTGGGCACCAGATAGTGTTCTTCCCTTCTGCAGAAGGAAGGAGTATAAAATTTTTGGTAAGTTTTCCCACTGCAGTCAAAAAACACACAGAGCATATTCATTGAAGATACATTATTTCAAACCCTGGAAGCCGAAATATTTTGTTGAAGTCTAAGAAATGGATTTGTACCAGTGTGCTCAAAACTCCCTGTTTTCAGTGTTAACTGAAAATTCACTGGATTCACAAAGCGTGCCACAAACAAGAAAACTGTAAGAGAGCCAAGAAATGCTACCTAAATGTTTAAAATGTAAATGTAAATAGAAGTTTTTGTATACAAATATTTCCAGTGCTGGAAACTCTGTAGCTATTACTGGCCTCAGTAAAACCTGAGTGCCAATGTTTTAATTTATTTTAAATTTTTAAATCCCTTATTCTCCTCTGCAGCACTATTATAAAATATCATACTTCTAATTTTACAATAGAGTTTCTTTCATCTTTATTTTAAAGAAGCAGAAAAATACAGGTATTTCAGTATTCACTGTAATAGTAACCTAACATTGGTATAAAGTTTCATGAGGCAAAGCCCATAACAGTCAGGTTTA
This sequence comes from Ploceus nigricollis, assembly GCA_013399945.1. Taxonomy (NCBI): domain Eukaryota; kingdom Metazoa; phylum Chordata; class Aves; order Passeriformes; family Ploceidae; genus Ploceus; species Ploceus nigricollis. The sequence continues at coordinate 459,251 of VXBC01006177.1, forward strand.
TAGTTAGTATTCAGCTACAGAAATTGCAGAAATGTCATGTTATGGCAGAATACTACTATTATTGTTTAGGAGTTATGTATCCTTGTGAACAGTACATTAACAGGAATGCAGCTGTTTTAAGATTTTTCTAGGGAAAAATCCATCATGTGACATTCTATATGCAGTTCTTTTGTTATCTGGTCTATCTGCATTGTTATTGCCTGCTTAAAGGAATACTGCACCTATGCAGATTCATTTTCTTCCTTTGCTTGTTAAAATTGTAAAATAACATTCATGATGACAAACAGAGATACCAGTTTGTAAGAATGACAGCCTTTCATTCTTTGTTGCCATATATACATTTCTTCTTATGGAGCCAAATAATGAATGGTGGGTCACCTGAGTAACATAGCTTTAGCTACACCTTGTTTCTTTCTCTTGTACAAAGGGACAACTAATTTTCACATCTTAATTCCCATACAAGTGATTTGGGTGACTGATATTCCCAGTCATAGCTGTCTTCTAGGTTATTCTGGAAGCTACCATAAGAAAGTAGATTTCCAAGACTATACATAGAGAGTGATAGTATGTCCTGGGAACCATAATTACCAACCAGTAATGTTTCTTTTGTATTTGTCTTATATGTGTTGAATTAGTATACTTGCAACATAATAGACCTGAAAGATTGTTTATTCAGTTTGTTCAGCCAGATGCTTGGGAAAGTGTTAGTGATAAATGTTTTTCTTACATCTCCTTTCTTCTCCTTGGGACAGAACAAGTCAGCTCTATAAAGAGAGACACTGGGAGAACAAATACAAGATGTCATTAATGTCATTAAATCCTACATTCAAGCCTATAAACTCCACATCCTGAGTAATTCCCATATGATTTCATTTAACTGAACAGAACAACAATAATTTTGTCATTTCTAGTGATTGAGTGCATTATCCTGAAATCATTATTATCTAGTGCTGATTGAAGACAGAATTTATAATGACTCCTAGACCACAAAATACTAGAAGGTAGTTTTGTTTTTCCTCTAGTACTAAAATTTAGGATTTGTTTTGTATAAGAAAGTAAAATGAGAGTTGTTAAGAGATAAAACTGTGCAGACTTCTAAGGTAAGCATTGGAAGTTGTAACTAACTACCTGTAATTGACATTTTAGTAATACTTTGTACAAAGTCTAAAAAAAATGTTTTCCTTCTGTTTTTTCCCAACAGCCTGCTTTCCGTTACGACTGTGTGGTACAGACTACAGGTGATACGTGGCATATTCCCTATAAAGATGTTTTTGAGGAAAAATATTCATATCAAGTACCAAGAAAATGGCTCTGCATTCAACAGAAATGATGAAAAATGTAATTGGACAAGCTGAAGCTGCCTTTTTTTTTTGTAATCACTTCAGCTGGCTACGACAATTCAGCAGGACTATTATGGGATTAAATGTGTAAGGTGTGTAACTGAAGAAAATTGAGTGACTGCTTTTGACAAAATCATTCCTGCATACATCTTTAACATCAGGGGTGGTCCAGTGGGGGTGAATTATGTCCATTATTTCCATTTTTACAGGCAATTTTTGTGATTTGAATTAAAACTTGTTTTTTCCTGTTGGAAATAGAGTTTGGGCATTTTTCTCTTTTATTTTTTCTCAAGCTTTTCATCTACACTGAAATAAACTCTGTACATTGAACAAATTAAGCAAGACTTGCAAAGTACCTTCAGAGTTTGTGGTGCTGACCTTGCAAGAATGCTGCACAATGTCTACCTCCATTCAGTGGAGCTAAGGGGGACAAACGGTGCATTTACCATTCACCAGACACACACAGACCTAAGACTTCCTCACTCTAATTAGAATTTGTTTGATCACATAGAATGCAAGAGATTGCTTAGAGGGACATATAGCAATCGTTTCTTTGGAAGAATCAGGAAACAACCAGTTGAATGTGGGGTTTTTTTGGTGGCTCTTCCACACTCCTAAATTTGCCATTTCCGACAGGATTTGGCATTACTGCAGTAGTTTGCTGATGGAAATGCATGGATTTAAATGAAAATGGATAGCTAGAAATTCTTAAAGACAATAATAGGACAAAACTGATTCTTGTACATTTCTATAAAATCTATCCCAAGTTATAAAGCAAAAAAATAGTATAAATTACAGGAAAAGTGTTCTAAGTTATTTGTAAGTGTGTGTGTGTGGTAAATGTGTTTGTTTATTACACTTACAATTTTAATGCAAACCTTTCTCCCTCCAAAATGTAGAAATGCGACATAAATCTTAGATGAAATATCCTTGGCTTGTCACATTTGTCTCCTACAAAAATTCTCTGTTCAAAACTGAGATGAAACATTAAGATCTTTTTGTATAAAACTCACAGTTCTGAGTTCTTGTAGGGCCCCATGACGAGCTCCCTCAGGACTCAGCATTCAAGCATGTTCCCTGCTATTTCTTTTTCAGGACACTTCTGACATGTGTTCTGGTATCAGTTTGTAAACCAGCAGGTGTGATTTGCATACAGTCATGTCCTTCAGGTACTGTGCAGAAAGTGTAGAGGAGCTGGGTGCCTCTTAAGGTAACATAAAACCTTGGCATTAAATTCATCATATTGTTGGTAGTGTTCATCACAGACCCTTTTCCTGACAGAACATGACAGCTCCTATGGAGTCCAGCAGGGAAAGCAGAGAGATTGGATCTACTTCTCTCATTCCTCAATACTTCTAATTTGTCAGAAGATTGCTTTTATAATTAAGTCAGAGAACTGCCACATTGCCTTGGAAGTGGAAATACTGCTTTTAAATTAGGTGTCTGCTCCTGTGCAGGAGTGCTTAGTTAGCAGCTGCTGCTCTGTACGAGGCTCCTGCACCCTCTATGAAGTTGTGCATGGCCTAAGCTGGTGTCAATCAGTGCTGTTACAGTCCTCCTTTGGTCCTAGCTCTGATGGTCGTGCAGCCCAAAGCAATGCAGAGACAGGTCTTAAAACTTTGTTTTGGCTAGGTCAGAACTGGCATTGGTGCACTCAACTAGCACCATTGCACAAGTACAGGTACCTGTGTGGGAGTGGGGTTCAAATGTCAGGCTGCAGAAGGTGGGTCCCTGCAGCAGCCCTGCCTTAGGTCAGCCCTAGCTGAGTGGAAACTGCACCTTCAGGGTACCCATTTCATTGCCAGACATACTCATCTGTTGAAGTTTGTATTTTACCTCACCCTGGTCATTAACAGGCATGCATAATATCCACATATAACTGTAATAAATGCATCCTCTACTTCCTTTTCAATCACGACATGTCCCTAATCAATCACTTGGGTTTCACCTCAAAAACTGTACTTAGAGAGATACTGTAATGCCTTCTAAATAATAACGCTTCCTAAATACACATTACTAGTATATTTAGGGGATGATGGCACAGAATATGGAATTTACAATTGGAAGGTATTACAACATTAGTGTCAGATTTGTGACTTCTTTTTTCTATGTTTGCTGCTAGTACACTTCTCTGTAGATCCTCACAGGGAATTAACAGCCTCTGTGGAACCAAAGGGGAAACATTAGTGATGACCTACAGACTTTTTCAGGTGCATACTACCTGTTACATAGATGCACATGGTATCCAGAGGCTTAGTTCTGAGGTTAATTATTTGAATTTTATTTAAGACATCTGTGAAATAACATTTCTTCTGTGTTGCTCTAAGTCTTCAAATTTCAGATTACTGAAATACAGCATTTCAAGATAACAGTGAATATGAGGATTTGCTTCCAAGTATCTAAAAGGAATTTTGAGGGTTTCACTGGCAATAATAATAAATGTGAGAGCCAAACCAAAGCCAGTAACAAATAGCAGATCTATTTGACATCTACTGCTGTTTGTATAGTGGTACTGTAAAAATTCAAGGTAATTTATTACACAGATGGGTTCATGCTGAATGCCAAAAAGGCAAGTCTTCCAAACAGTACAGCAATTAGTACCCCCAAAAAGACACTGACTGCCATTTGCTATGACACTGAGTGAGGAGAATGGCAATCAGAAGAAATGTGCCCTTAGCTTAGCTTGCTGTGTGCCATGGAGACAGAGGCACACTGGCAAGATAGAGTTGAGAAAGATGAACTGATTCAGCCTGCACTCCAGCTAGTATCACTTCCAAGATCTCCCACTTACTGCTTACTATGTTAAAAAGATAACAGTGAGAAAAGCTTTCCTCAGGATCCTGCAACACAGAATTTGACTCCATACCCATACTCATCAGAAGTGATTTAACATTAAACCAAAAGCATGATTGCTCTTCTGAAACAATGCTGTACTCTGGAAGCTGTATCCTGAAAGTAGCATAACTTCCACTCCGTCATGTCCATGGTATTGAGCAACTATTACTCTTTCCTTTATCTAATTCAAATACTGAATCTTTGATTCCAAATGTATGGATTTTCTTGGTTACTATTTGGCAACTAGGCTGAACACTTGATATTTACTATAGATTTTCTCATGTCCTTTTTCTCAGGGGAAAAAAGAGCTCTGTAGATATAAACGTATGGATCATCATCTTGGAGAAACTGGTCTTAAGAGACATAGAGGTCGTAAAGAATCACAAATGTTCTGGAAGGAACGCCTAGGGATCCTTTGTTGGCTGTGTCAGTACAAAAGCATCAAATGGTACTGGCAGATAGAAGGTTCAGATAAAAGGTGAGGTTTCAGATAAAACCACACAACATGTTAATCTGACCAGCTCTTTGCCATGGCATGTTGTGGATTCAAGAAGTACATGTGGGTTCAAGGGGAGACCAGAAAGTTCATGAAAGGGAACCAGCAAGGGTTACTAAATAACCAGACACTATCCTTGCCTTGGGAAGTCCCTCCAGGTGGTTGGAGACTGGGAGAGGATTCAGGGAGTGTATGGTGAAAGGCTCTCTCTAGTCTTAAATCCTTGGGTATCCCCCTTTTGGCCACATTTGGAGACAGAGCATTGGATAAGACTGGACCCAATCTGACCCAGCAGATGCAATCATACGTGTTCATGTTCTCTGTGTTCCAGTGCTTGCAGCACCCCTTTAAACTTTTCGTGTCTGCCCACAAAGTCCTTCCCTAATGAAAGGGACAAACTCTGAGTCTTGTAATACATAGCGGGACATTATTCTCCCACAGTATTAATAAGCAAGGAGAAGTATTTTTAAATATTTGAGAATACAGACTTTTAATGCGTGGCATACATAAAATCCACCTTTATTCTGCTATTTCAGAAAACAATAAGCTCACCTAATATTAATTTTAAAATACAGATGTGGATACCAGAATGCAGCTTTTCCAACTCTTTTAATGACCAACTTTTAAAAAATGCCTTCCCACAAAGAGCAGGGGAATTCCAAGATGTTGAAAGGCAAAAAACTTATATTCACGAGTTTAAATTTGGGGAATTTCCCTTTGGACTGGACACTGATAAAAAGTCTTTTAAACATCGCATTATAACGCGGCTGTGGCAACAATTACCTATGAGTACCTTAAACATGTTTTTGAGGTACTTGCTTTAAAATTATTCTCATTCAAGACACGCGGAAATACTTAGTTTGGAATTTTAGGAGGGGTTTTGTTTTCCCGACTGGCTAGCGATACTTTTATCCAGTGTTGATGGATGCAGCGATGATACTTTTATTCCGTTTCCTGCCGCTTCCGTGCGCATTCCTTCG
>VXBC01006177.1:464911-486489 GCA_013399945.1 Ploceus nigricollis
CCCGGCGGGCTCCCAGCCTCCCACGAGCCGAGCCCCACAGCCACAGCGGCCGCCGCCGCGGGCAGCGCTCCGCCTTCCGCTCGCGACCTGCGTGACGTGTCCCGGCACGGCGGCGCGCGACGGCCGCGGGGCTCGGGCATGCGCAGCGCCGTGCCGGACCGTGACGGTGCGNGGCGGTCCCGGTCGTGCCGACGTGGGGACCCGAGGAAGGGATCCTCGCATGAGATAAGGAAAACTTAGAGCCAGGGTGGGCTCTCTCGAGTGTCCCCTGCCACCGGGAGGGCCCTCCTCTGAGTCCTTGGTGTTCGATTTCAGATGCTTGGAGACCAAACTTGCAGCTATCCAGAGGCTGTTTAGTCTCCCTTAAGTGTTTCTTTGAGTGAATCTTGCCAAGCCTCGGAGCACTGCGTTTTGGGATCTGAGAACTATGATAGCTGTTTGAAATGGGATTTGAGCTGCCTCAAACCCCGCATGCCAGAGTGACAAAGTCAGTTCTTGGATGTAACTCACGCGCTTTCTTGTTACACCTGAATGCCGCTTTTCTGCGCACTGTGGCCTGTGAGATAGCAGCAACCATCCTTTGTTTTCAGGTTTCTTGGAATAATCTGAAGCCAAGCTTCAGCTTCTTCTGAAAGCCACTGATTCTTTTATTCCTGTTTTTGCAGTGCACCAGATTGTACAGAAGTGCATCCTGGTGCCCCTTGTGCAGGACACAGTCAGCTCACAGTCTGGCAGGACAGTAGTTTGCGAGTGCCCCTGGAGGATCCTCTCAACAGGGACAGATGAACTGTTCTGCAGCATCATCCTGATGCTGCCTTCCCCAGCTGCAGTGGCTTCACTGCACATCCACTGCACGTTATGTCCGTAAATCCATCTGTTCTCCAGGAAAGGAGCTTGCTGGAGTCAGATTGCATTAATTGCCTGTGGCAGCCATATAGTTTTTTTTGTGACTGCCCTTGATTTTTTCTCAGGAAGAAGCCTGTGTGGATTAGGCCTCGTGGACAGGTGGCCCAGTCTTGAGCAGTCCTTTCTGCAGGGAAGAATTAGGAAGATGCCTGTGTGTAGGTGTCTACGCAGACAGAAAGTTACCTGTACTAGATACCTACATGTGGGTGCTGCCTTATATCTGGAGCATGTATAATGCTTATTATTCCTTATATATAGGGATGGTAGGGACAGTGCTTCTTCACACCAGGTTTCAGTAGTTCTGTGACAGAGGAATCCTGGGCTCCGACCTGGCTTCCACTGTCATTAAAACAGGCTGGTTGGTCTGCATCACTTCCCACTGTCTCTGTCACAGTACTGCTTGTTGGGAATTGTTTTTGCATTCTGTAGCTGAGAGGAAACTGAGCCTTGGTTTTCTGCCTCTGGGGTATATTTAGCCAGCAGGTTAATGTATGAGAAATGTGTGGTACCTCCATACCTTTTAACAGTATTTTGGAAACAAGTACCTGCATGTGTATTTGAGAGCTTCTGCACACAGCCTGAAGCTGTCTTAAATCTATTTTAAGTACCCATGTGCTATAGGAAGAAAAATATGTAGATGTGCATAGTTAACTTCAAGCAAGAATGAGTTCACTTTACTCACAGCCAGGCTGGTAACTCGGGCGTGGTGCCACATGGGTGTCTCTGTTTGCCAGCATCTAGCCACAGCATGGGCAGAAATCTCATATTTGCTTGCAATCAAATGTCCGCATCTAGGTGGTTTTATCTTTGTCTCTTTGCTGGATTAAGGTTAGCTAGGCGCTGTGAAGGATGAGCATGGACATGTGTTGCTTTAAGATTGCCTTAAAACTTGAGTTTTTTCTGGAATTTAGCAGTATGGGAACAGAGATTTCCAGCATAGTGATATTGGACTGAAACACCTATACTTTGTCTTAGGTCTGTCTTCTGCTTCCAAAGCTCAGAAAACTCATGTGCCTTTGATCTCATATTAGAAAACTTTACAGTTATTTCACGTTACTGTGGTTAAAATCCCTCAGAGCATCAGTGTTCTCTTGCTACCTATTAGTTTCAATCTTCAAAGGTGATGTTTCTTCTGAGTGGAGTTTTGGGAGGTGAAGAAAATTACTACAGTAAAATTTCTGGTGGTTGCCATGTATTCAGGGAACAGCAAGGGGCTGTTATTTTCAGAGTGAATGTCTGCTGTGCTGCTAAAATAATTACATAGCAGTAAACAGACTTGAAACAGCACTAGCAACTTGGATTTGTTACATTGTAAGAGCCACTTCACCTTTGGTGTGTTTCCTTGAAAACTGAGCAATGGAGGTGGTAATAAGGGGCTGCAGTTTAGCAAGCCTGATTGTTGGTAGTTGTGAGCAAAAAACTAGTTTGTGATAGGCATCTATTCCTACTGCCACCTAAGTGTCATAGAATGACTGAGATTAGGTGGGCCTTCTGGAGATGATCTGGCCCCAGTCCCCTGCCCAAGGAGGCCCACCTAGAGCTGGATGCCCAGGAGTGTTTCCAGATGGGTTGTGAGTAGTACAGGCAACCTGTTCCAGTGCTCAGTCACCATCACAGTAAAACATGTTTTCAGGTGTTGGACCCTCCTGTTTCAGTTTGTTCCAGTCACCTCTGATTTGGTCCTGTTACTGGGCATCAGTGAAAAAAGCTGACTCTGTCCATCTGCTTTACACCCTCCCTTCAGGTGGTTGTACAGATAAATAGACAAGTGTTGCAAAGCCTGTGCTCAGGGCTTCAAGCATGATCAGCTTGCAGGCAGTGCTGGCTCATGCCTTACTGGGGTTTGTACTCTGCTGCAGGCTGGCACTGATCATCCCAGGTGACCAGAGTTGTACAGAGGGAAAGGGAGAACATCCTTTATGGCACATTTGGGTAACCAGTAAATGCTCTGATGTCTGAGAGTAGTAAATACAGTGCCATAAATACGCAACAATGAGCCCTTCCTTAACACTGACTCAGCAGATTGAACATTAATATGCAAGGTTTGAATTTTTTTTTTCATCTTCAGATTATTACTTGTCTGTTGTGCAATCTCTTCTGTAGATCTGAGTGCAGCTTTTAAAGTAGCCAAGTTTCTTGCTCCCATTATTTTAAGATAGTTTTAGCAATTTATTATGCTGTTTGTAGACATGTTCTAAATTCTGGGTTCACGTGCATAGCTAACAAAAAAACTCACCTACATTTAGCTGCTGTCTAAAACTTACCACTCAGCCAGATATTAGGAATTTCTGAATGTTTATCAAATATTGCCAGGTAAGCAGTTTTTAAAGTTCTTGTGTCTAAGGCTTTTGAAACCATGAATCAGGAGAAATTTATTTCATGGATCATTTCATGACTGTTACTTTAGTGTCTGCTTCTTAATCCATTTTACTTACATGAATAATACTGTTTAATTGGTATCTGTGTAGCTTTCACTATAAAAAGTGAAGAAAAGCATTGCAGTGTTTGAATGTCAAGTCAGAAAATATTATAGTTAAAACCTGTCTTCTGTGCCTCCTGTGTCATTATACCAGTTTAATCTGTATCAGTAAAAAATTAGAAAAGAATAATTTAAAATACTAAATTTCATGTCAAAAATTCTTCTGTAAGAATTTATGGTTACTGTAGATTAAGGTTGAACAATTTTGGTCAAGTTCAGGACAGCCTTTTTGTACTAAAACTTATTCTGTTGCTGTTAAGCTTGAACTGAACAAAAAGTCAAATTAGAAGAAACATTTTAAGGAAGCAGTGACAGTGATTTTTTGAGGAAAGTCAATGCACATTGTACTAAAGATCTTAAGGACACAAAGTGTTGCACAAGTATTAAAGTATTAAAAGGCCATAAATTGGTGAGATTCATGTGTTGGGGAAAATTGTTAATTGTACTAGTTTTGACACAAGTAGTTTATTAACAAGTTTTTTATTAACATTTGTATATTTTTCTAGAATATGCATTTAAGGCCATAAACCAAGGTGGACTTACATCTGTAGCTGTTCGTGGGAAAGATTCTGCAGTAATTGTAACACAGAAGAAAGTACCTGTAAGTAGTCTGATTTTGAGGGGAGGTCTGGAAGGAGAGGAGAAAAACAGATGGGATGAGACTCAGCAATATTGATATTATACTTATTAGCACTGACATAAATTGCTGTTTGAACTGAATAGATCATTATCATTCTGCTTATTACAAGTTCTAGCTCCATGTAGTGTTCAACTGTACATTTTCTCACTAAGTATTGAATATTGGTTTTCTCTGTAGTTGTTAAAGGGATAAATCTAAAATACAAGTTGACCCTGCTGTACTGAGCATGCATTCATTGCTCTGGCTTGTAAGGGCTGAGTTGTCCATAACCAGTTCCCTCATTTCTTTAATTTCTGCTGAGAAAATGTTATACCAATAGCATGTAGAGCAGGTTTTCATGAGTGTTTTAGCTCAGTGATGATGTACTGCTGAAAAAGAGGGGAAATTCTTTTATGTTTGAAGGGCAGCATGCAATAAGAGAGCAAGCTTTTGTATGTGGGTTCTCAGAGTTTTTCCAAAGGGAAAAGGACTGTGATGTTGATCATGTTCTTCTTGTTCTCCTTCTCTAGATCTGTGGTTTTAATCTTCCCTATTCTCCAGTTTCTTCCTTCGCATGCCTACAGCAGTAAAAATTGGAAAGCCTGAAAGAGAGTTTTTAGCTGTTATGGGTCCTTTTGGGGTCTTCTGTAAAAACCAGCAGATTCAGAGTTTGGGGTTTTTTTGTTTGTTTGTTTTCTTTTTACTTCAAGGATAGTGTTTGCTATTACATTATTTCTGTTTCCTCTTTAGGACAAGTTACTGGATTCCAACACAGTGACTCATTTATTCAAGATTACTGAAAATATCGGTTGTGTGATGACAGGAATGACAGGTATTTAATTCACCAGTCTGGTTTTGGAGAATTTACCTAGTTCTAATGGGTATATTTAAAGACAATGTAAAGTTGGACCTGGAATTTATATTCTCAGGCAATGCTAGAAATAAAGATGGTACATATTCAGTGGAATTAATATTAGTTCTTTTTGTCTAGCTGACAGCAGATCCCAGGTGCAGAGAGCCCGCTATGAGGCTGCTAACTGGAAGTACAAGTATGGGTATGACATCCCTGTGGATATGCTGTGTAAAAGGATTGCAGATATTTCTCAGGTCTATACACAGAATGCTGAAATGAGGCCCCTTGGTTGCTGTAAGTACAGTGTATGAAAATGATCTTTACTGTTTCTTGTCTAAGTTTGCAAATTCATATATAAGAAAGTTTCACCCATTTTCAAAGTGGGTAACTGAGGGAGTAAGGGGGGATGAACAGCTGGAGGAGGGAGCACTGTTGCAGGTCTTGAACTGGAGCCCTGATTTAGCTATTAATTCAGCATTTGAAATAATGTAGCCTCTCTGATACTATTTCACCTTAGTTTTTGGGGTCTGATCTGTTTGCAGTGTGCAGTAATGTCTGTGAGCAGGAGATGCTCTTTGTAACTGTGTCTGTTTGTGGTGGTTTGACCCTGGCTGTGTGCCAAGTGTCTGCCAAAGCCTCTCCATCACTCCCTTCCTCAGCTAGACGTAGAAGAGAAAAATACCAGGGAAGGCTTTTGGGTCAAGATAAGGGCAGGGAGGGATCACTCACCAGTTATCACCATGGGCAAAACAGATTCACCTTGGGAAAATTAACTGAATTTATTAATAAGCAAATAAAAATAGGATACTGAGTAGTAAAACCAAATCTTCGAAACACTTGTTCCCTACCTCCTTCACAGATTTAACTTTATTCCTGGTTCTCTACCTCTCCCACAGTGGCACAGGGAGATAGGAAGGGGGTCTGTAGTCAGTTCATAGTACATTGTTTCTGCTGCTACATCTTCCTCAGGGGGAGGACTCCTCACACTCTTCCCCTGCTCCAATGTGTCTCCCACGGGAGACATTGCTCCAGGAACTTCTGCAAAGTAAGTCCTTCCCACAGGCTGCAGTTCTTCACAAACTGCTCCAGCAAGGAGCCCACCTTATGTGGGGTGAAGTCCTTCAGAAACAGGCTGCTCCAGTGTGGGCTCCTTTCTCCACAGCACCACTGGTCCTGCCAGAAGCCTGTTCCAGGACAGGCTCCACCTGGGGCCACAGCCTCCTTCAGGCCTCCACATGCTCCAGTGTGGGCTCCTCCAGGGGCTGCAGGTGGATGTCTCTCCACCATGGATGTCCATGGGCTGCAGGGCCACAGCTGCCTCACCATGGTCTTCGCCACAGGCTGCAGGGGAATCTCAGCTCTGGCAACTCCTTCCCTCTGTCATTTGCCTCAGTGCCTGCAAAGTTGTTCCTCTCACATATTCTCCCTCCTCTCTTCTCTGTCTGCAATTTCCTTCTTTTTTTTTTTTTCTTTCTTAAATATATTATCCCAGAGGCACTACCACCATTGTGGATGGGCTTGGCCTCAGCCAGCAGCAGGTTGGTCTTGTAGCTAGCTGGCTTTAGCTCCTTTGGACACAAGGGAAGCTTGTAGCAGCTTCTCACAGAAGCCAGCCCTGTAGCCTTCTCACTACCAAAACCTTGCCATGCAAGCCCAGTGCACTGTGTCTGGGCAAAAGTCATGGTTAAAAGAGAGGGATGGACAGTGCAATTATCCTTGTGCAGGTTTTGTGGCTTTTTTATCTAAGTAGTATTTGTAGGACAAATTTGCAAAAGTTTTGCTCCTAACTTAGCTATCATATATATAATGTAGAGGGAAAAGTGCCTAAAATAGTTCCCTTGCAAATAGTTCTACATGTCTTGTTTTATAAGAGCAAATGCAGCTTAGAAAGAAGTTGTGTGTTAAGTCAGTTTTTGTGTTTTTGCCATTTTTGATGTTCCTGTTCATCTGTGCGTTCTGGGGTTGGTTCTGACTTGTTTTTTCTCTTACGTTGGGCTGTAAGCAAATTATAAACATACTGTTAGGCTGTTCAGGAACTGGGGTAAAACACTTAACAGGTTTCCTCAATTTCTTTTTCATTAAACATTCTGAGTTTCTTTTTGATTGGTTGGGTTTTGTGTTTTGTTTTTTTTTTAAGGAGAATAGTTTCAGAATTGATGAATCACTTCTCGTAATCATAGTAGGCACTAAGACTTCTCGCTAAAGGAGCAACATTCAGAGTTGCGCCACAGTTTCCATGATGGGCAATTTTCCTATGCTTGTGTGCTTGTAATTTTCAGGAAGGAATGTTTCTTTCTTCCCTTGGCATTTCCCATGCCTTGATACTGCTGGAAATTCTTTTTTTAAAGTACATGAATAAAAATGTATTTTTCTTTACTTCCCTTAGCCTTTCTGACAATATTAGGGGATTTTTTTTTCTGTTATAGTAATAGCTGCTCAGAAGTTTATCACCTCTAACTACTAGTTGAAAGTTACACAAATGTAAAGTGAAAATAATTGAAAACCATTACCTTGTTCTGTTTTGGGTTTTTATTGCAAGTATTGCTTTTGACTTATTTTTTAATATGCATATTGAGACAATGCTGTAAATCAAGAAGTGAAGGTGAGCGCATGCATTTCAGTGATGTGGTCAGTTTGTGTTACTTGAAAACTATGCAGCTTCAAAACACTTAGTCAGATGATCTTCAAAGACTCAGTTATGTTCTGATATTTCCAGTTTTCATTTCATATTTTTTTTTTAATCTAAGAGGAAAAGGTATGTAATACACTGTTTTTCAGGGTTACAAACAAGAAATCTAAATTTGATCTTTTAGTATTTCCATTAGTTTCAGCATGTTTGTAAAGTTGCTTCCTAGTAAAAGGCACATGGTAGTAGAACTATTGTTTATACTTTTGTGTCATATGACACAGGATGTGAGCTGTGGCTTGGTAAACTTTCTATGAGGATAAAACTTTTGTATTTCCTCACTTTGTGGTTCTTTACACACTGAGCATGGCAAAAATGTTTGTATATTTAATGAATAGCCTTCTTTGGGAATGACAGAAATATAGTTTCTGCTAAACTGGGTTGCACACCTGGTAATGAGGTGCTGGTAAGAAATGGCAAATTAGAGATAGAAAGGAAATCACAGCTCCAGGTATGGGACTGATTCCCAAAGATGTAGTGGTGGCATGCATGTTTTTTCACAGACAGGAGTATCCACTCTTTTCTTCAGTTGAATAAAATTGCTAAAATTGGGGAAATAAATTAAGTAACAAATTTTCTCTTCAAGGTATGATTTTGATTGGTATTGATGAAGAACACGGCCCTCAGGTATACAAGTGTGATCCAGCAGGTTACTATTGTGGATTCAAGGCCACAGCTGCAGGAGTTAAACAGACAGAGTCAACCAGTTTTCTTGAAAAGAAAGTAAAGAAGAAATTTGACTGGACATACGAACAAACAGTAGAGGTAGGCCAGCAGAAGGAAACGAAAATTTGTTTGAAGTATTTTTAATGAATAGGCTGCATGTAGGCTTGCAATGCAGAGAAACGTAGTTAGGCATTTCCTCTTTCCCTACCGTTCTGTATTGCTGCCAGAGCAAATACAGCTATTCCAACCAGAAAATCATTTGAAGGTATTCTGCAAGTGTTTGAATGGTCATCTGATCTGCTTTTTTTGCTTTATGTTAGCTGAAGCAGATTCTATAATTGTAGCACTCCCATTGTAGCTCATACTTGGTTACTACAGTGCTTGATTTTGGGGATACCAGTATGACTTAACTTTTAGTGACATTTAAAATAATCTTCATATTAGAAGGCATTTCAAACAATATCTTTGCATGATAAAAGGTTTTGGTTTTGTTGTGTCTTTTTCTGATATGAAAACATGTTTCTTTCCTTTTTGTAGATTGAGCTTTTTAAGGAGAGGACTGGAGAGGGGCTGTATTCTGTAGCAAGGGGAGACTATTTGGAATTTCTAAACTGAGATTTTGAAGTGAGAGGAAGTAACTTTAAACCAGAAAGAAGGATAGTTGTTAATGCTATGTCTATTAAGGAAAAAAAAAAAAGAATTAGTGCTTTCTTTCTAATGATAGGGGGTTTTGTCATCTTTCAGACAGCAATAACATGCCTGTCTACTGTACTATCCATTGATTTCAAACCTTCAGAAATAGAAGTTGGTGTAGTCACAGTGGAAAATCCTAAGTTCAGGTAAGCAATCAGTGTTTCTCTGATTATGTGCAATTAGTTTTACCTTCTTGTGTAATCATAAATTGAGAAAAGGAGATAAATTTAAGAGATTGAAGTTTTGAAGGGTTTTTTACTTGTAACTCTTCAAAATGTGTAGGGGTAGAAAACATTGTGTAAAAAGAATAATGCAGTTTTAAAATGTGTGACATGGTTAAGGGATTTAGTAGAGAAAAGCATTCTCTTTCATGTCTTAAAAGGGTATTATTTTCTGTAATGATTGAATGTAGTTGCATCTGGTCTAGAAGTGTTTTCATGCTTAGAACATAAAAATTTTTCATGGTAATGGTATCTGGATTCCACTTCCAAATCATAGTCATACTAACTAATGCAGTAAAGTCTAGTTTATATTGTGGAATATTTACAAGTCCCTTAAATTCTTTATTCATTTTCTAAAATGAATTTTTAAATTATTCTTGCTCATCTTTTAAATGTTAGCATTTTTTAACATCTAAAATATGTAGTTAATAGATTATGGACTTGTATAGTTTGAAAAACTGTATTTAAATTTGGTAAGATTAAAAGGTCATGGATTTAAAAAATCACTAGTGATTTGAAAATGGCTGAGCTGTCTACTTTCCAAATACTCTGCAGTCCCATCTAGCATGAAAGCAAGGCACCTGTTATTTCTTCCCTCCTCCATTATTGCCTGCAGCACACTGTGTGCACCAAGATTACTTGGCCAGTGTACCAAGGCAACACCTGGAAGTCTTCCTGCTGAGGGCAGGAAAGCTTCACATGGGATACAGTGTACTTGACAGCCTTCTCACAGCTCCGTGTATAGCTGCAGGGGTATGCATGAAATGTGGGAGAAAAAGTTTTGGGGAGTTTTTAGAGTGCAAAAGAACCCTCCAGGTATGGCTTACCTAAAATTTAGGTAAGTCTGGCTTGCTGCAGAGGGATTCAACTGTTTCTGCTTTAGTCTTTAATTGAGGGGTTTTCCGAGTTTTTTATTTAAAAAGAAAAGAAGAGAGGAACAGTAAAATTGGGAACAAAGTCTGCTCTTTAGTCCAACTGCTTGGTAAGTGAGGACTGAAGAGAGGTTCAGACCTTTGGGTCCTACAGGTTCAGTTTTTTAAGTGCTTCCTAATGTTTTTAAGGTGGACACAGTGATGATGGGTGGTTTTGCATTTGGTGGTGTGTGCTGAGGACAACAGAGCAGCACAGTGTTTGTGAGAAAGCACACAGGAGCTGCATGACCCCTTTTCTACTGCCACTCAAGGGATCAAGCTACCTTCTCACTAGGTCTCAACTTGCAAATCCATTACTCATGAAGAATTACCTGTTATTTTTCTGTCATTTGTTACCTTCTTGCTCTCTAGTGCCTTTGATTCTTCCTTTATTTTTCAAAAGAATTGGAATGTTAGCCTGTGGCACTGGCAGCAGGGCTTTAAAGGGCAGAAGGATGCATTGCTGTAAAACTTATTTGTATAGATATTAGGTTGTAATATTGGCGCTTAAGGGGAAGAATCATTTAAGCTATTTAAGATTTCTTTTTGTTCTTTCAGGATCCTTACAGAGGCAGAGATTGATGTGCACCTTGTAGCTCTGGCAGAGAGAGACTAATTAGCATTCCCGTTTCCATTGTCTGTGCTTCTGGCCAGGATGTTTGGTGAAAAGAAAACACTTAATAATGGTTTTAGATTATGGGTGGAAAACAGTGTTCTCTATATGATGTATTTTACTCTGTACAAATAAAACAGAGGTTTTTGAAATTCTTGGTGTCTCCTTTTAATGTTATTTTTTAAACTTCCAATTCTATGAAATTGTCATCAAAATGCTTGATGACTTTTAGTGTTTCTGTGGTAATTGCCTGCCTTTTAGTTGTATTTTAAGAGAAATTTTATGCTCTGAGTTGTATTTTTCATCTGAGCTATTTAGCTCTTTGTGTAAAGTTAATATCAGTTTTTGTGGTGTGTGTGTCTTGAGATAATTCTTAGATTCATGTTCATTCTCTCCATGGCCTGATGTTGAAAGCCTTACAACATTACTGGTTTAATTGTGGGGAAGTTAGGAAGACCTTATTTGCTCAGGTTTATATGAGGATATAGGGCAAAAGCAGAAGGAAAAAGCTTGAGCTGTGAGTCCGAGTCCAATCCTTTGGACTGATTTATTTGCGGTGCATGTAGTGGATCTAAGAGATGTCTTCTATAATTAAACAGCTCTGAAGCTGACAATTATTTAGGGAAAATATTCTATGTGTAGTGTACTTTGGGATTTTGGCTTAGTCACCTACCAGGTTTTGAGGCTTTGGGCAGTGTTGGGGCTAGACAGGGCCAATAGACAAAGTCCTTGAACAGGAAGGTCTCTGGGAAGCAAAAAGCCTTTTTTGTTTTGCTTTAATTGAAGAGTTTTCAGCCTCAGCAGTAAACAGGGAGATTATGAAGTTGTGAGGGAGGAGGCACTGAGGAGAAAGGGAAGATTACCAGGCAGTTTTAGTTGTTGCACACAAGTCTTCTTGAAAGAATGCCAAGTTAATGCAACATAACTCCTTACCTTCATTCTTCTGCTGTGCACTTCTCATATTGGCTTTAATTATTCCAAAATTCTCTTTTATTTTTTTCAAGGCATTTAGGAAAGGCCTCATAAGTTGTCAGAAACTGAAAGTTAATTTTTTTCTTCGTGCTTAACACTTAAGGCCCCTTGAATATGTATTTTTCAAGTTCATTGTAGTGAAGAAGCTGCAATTCTGTGGTGGTTTTAATAAAGGGTAATGCTAACCTTATGTGATAACTGAGTTGAGGAGAATGAGATGTACAGTGAACTGTGAACTTCACAAAGCTTCTTGGATTTCTGTTCGTGCCTCAATTTCAGTTTCCCTCATGTCAGATAGTGTAGTGTAGATAAGATAAGCGCCCCTGCTTCTGGTTTTGGGTTGGTTATCTGAGAATTCTGTGTTGGTTTGTGCAACAATCAGCGCATTTGTGCAGCTAATGGCACATTTAGAAAGGTCTGTGTTATTTCAGCTGCCAGTGGTAGCTCAGTTTCTGAAAACCCCTAGGGCCTTTCTTCCTAATACTTCAGTTGTATAACAACCTGGAATTTGAGTAGGCTTAGGTCATTATTTAGTCTGCCACAGAATATCATCCATCAATAGTTTGTTCTTGATCAGCTTTAATAATGTATGGAAAATGTCACTAATGACTTCTTGAACAAAAATTAAAGGGAAGATGGCAATCAGGGATCCATATGACTATATATTTGCATAGTTTCTTTTTTTAAAGTTTCTTTAAGCTTTATTAGTATTCAGTATCAAAATTCCCTGCAAGTCCTTTAATTCTAAATTTTGGAGCTTGTATGGGATCGTATAACTCAGGTGGTGGTTCTGAAAACAGTGGGTGTTTGTTCATACCTTGCCTGTTTTGCAATGCAGAACATCCCATCTTGTGTTCAGGGATTATGAAATAAGCTGTCTACAATATATTGACTGTGAATGTTACCTTTTTTTTTATAGAGGCAATGGTGAACGTTGCCTTTTTTTTATGACATTTTTACTAGTATTTTTTCCCTGTAGAGAAAATTCATGGTTCTCTTATTATATTAATAATGGGGATTTTTCTTTTTTAGTTTCTTTTTTTAAAGTTTCTTTAAGCTTTATGATGTGTTTATCCAAGCAGCAATGCAGGTGGGGTTACCTGACCAAATGGGAAACCCCCATGTATTACACATAACACATAATTGCATTCTTCACACCCTGGAGCAAATATCACCTGCAACCAAGCTGTACAGCTGTGGCTGGTGCTGAGCTGTAGCTAGTATCACCTGCTGTCTCAAACCTGGCACTTCAAAAGAAACTGGAGGACGCGTGGTACAATCTTGGTGCTTCTAGTTTGGGTAGAGCTTAGAAAGAGTGATACCAGTCTTGGGGTTGCTCCATGTGTTTGTGGTTTGTTGTGCCAGTGCTGAAAACTGGCAGATGCAGTTACAGTGTGAATGCACAAGTAGTTAAACAGGAATAGGATCAAGTTTTATTTGCATACCAGACCCACATCAGTGCTACCTGTACTGGCTCTGCACTGCCTTGTAACTGTCCACATTACATGACCAGTGTTCTTTATCTCTGGTGTAGTGTAAGGATGCAAATGCCAAGTACATGCAGTCAGCTTAGGTAAATCAGTATTTATTGAACTCTGAAAATCATCTGGATTTCTGATGAGTAACCTCCCTCCCTCCATGCAAATGGAGCCCCAAAGACAGTAATGGTATGTATTGTAAACAGAAGTAGCTCAATGTGGAGCCAGTTGCTCACCCATCCCATGATGTGTTTATCCAGCTGTGAGCTGAACATTTTGTCCTGAAGGATCCTGTGAGAGACAGTATCAAAAGCTTTACTGAAATCCAAAAGGATTAGATCAACTGGCTTCCCCTGGTCAGCTGGGTGGGTTACCTTGTCATAAAAGGATATCAGGTTTGATAAGCAGGACTTTTCCTTCACAAAGCCGTGCTGGCTGTGATCAATGACTGCATCCTTTAGGTGTTCAAAGGCATTTTCCCATTTTACTGATTAGCTTCCTGAGCAGCCTGAAGTCTGCTCTCCTCCTACCTAGAGCTGAAGTTTTGCTGGCACTTTTCCTCCTGTCAACACAGATTTTAGACTTGATCTCTTCATGGTCACTGTGGCCAATCTCCACTCACGAGACCCTCTCTTAACACACAACAATCCTGTTAAAACAGGCAGTAGTGAACTTCTGTAGGATTTCAGGTATGTCTTAAGAGCAATACGTGCTACTGTGTAATGCACAATGTTTGGCTGTATCTTTTCACTGTAAAGCTGATGACAGTCTAAGGACAGAGGTAGATGGGGAGTTCAGATGGGGCGAGTACATACAGGTAGATCACAACAATTTTAATGACATGGAATTACATGCAGCATTCTTTTTTACCTTCTCTGTCCTGTTTTGCATTAAATCAATGTCCAGGTTTACCAAATAAGATATATTTTGGTTCAGCACACATTGTTGGAAGTAAGATCAAAGAACTATGTCATTTTGTAGTGTCTGAAGAAAAAAAGTGCATAACTTTCCCTTTTTTTCCCCTTTTTTTTTTTTCCCTGGCACAGAAGCAAAGTCTGCTATTTTGAGTTCTGTAAAACAGTAGCCTTACTGGGTCATGAGATCAAGTTTTGTGAAGCATATCCATAGCAGTATTCATGTTTTCTTCTAGGAAAAAAAGCTACACTACCAGGGTAGTAATGGTAGGGATATTGCTTTTCATTTTATCATCAGTGAATTTTTGCTTTTTCAGTTGGGAAATTTTAAAATTATCACATCTTGTTCCAGCCAGTTCTTGCTAGTAACAATTTGTTCTGTTCTGTTGTTTTGCTGTAACCCAAACTACTTGGAAACAATGCAAGACATCCTGTAGTTCAGGCTCTGTTGGAACAGTAAAGCTCTCATGCCCAAACTAAAACAAGGATAATCACATGCTTATGCAAAGCTGTTTAAAATAGTCTGGACTTTGTTTGTTTATTGTGGTTCTCATATTTTAGAAAACCCCATGAAACATTTTAACCAGTCCTTTGTAGTATATCTATATCTATATCTATAAATTTGCATTTTTAAATGACTGACAAACCCCTCAGTTATTCACAGTATTTGCTGCTCTTCTCTAGGATTTTCTTAGCATACTTATCTTTTCTGTAGTAATGGTCTTACCCATGTTACCATCTTCTGTGGAAATTCTGTGCTGCAATGTTAAATATGGTAACTCTTAGGTACTTCACTATAAACCTGATGAATAAATACAGCCAGCATATTACTAAGTCAAAATCCAGCTAACTGCTTGGCAGAACTGAGTCATCTTCCAAGTATTGTGTGCTTCCACTTTTTGAGGATAGCATTTTTCTCCTGGTTCTTTTTAGAACCTGCCAGCCGTGGCTGAGCTTCCTGGAACTGCAGATGCACTTCATGGCTGTCTCCTACCTGTCATTGTGGCTTAGCTGATACATTCATTGGACCACAAGCCTCTGGAATGAAGTTTTCTCTCTGAGTCTCTAGCAGCATAGTATGCAGTGCAGATTAGCATACACAAGCCAAAACTTCAATTTTTTGCCAGCAAATTGTGTTTGTTTCCTCTCCTGGAAAACTAACTCTTGTGACACCCAGTGGCATGAAGAGTTGTGAACATAAGGTATTTAATCCTTTATGAGATTCCTTAGACTAGAAAGCAACCCTCTCTCAAGTTAGAGAGTCAAATTTACTAGTTGATGGAGAAAAGTAGCATGAATGTGCATGGACCAGGATTGCATGAGCAGGAATAGGGATGCCACTCATTGCCAT
Source organism: Ploceus nigricollis (assembly GCA_013399945.1). Classification (NCBI taxonomy): domain Eukaryota; kingdom Metazoa; phylum Chordata; class Aves; order Passeriformes; family Ploceidae; genus Ploceus; species Ploceus nigricollis. The sequence continues at coordinate 480,274 of VXBC01006177.1, forward strand.
CTGATGTTGCTGTGATGTTTGCAGATGTGCTCAATCTCCCTGGGTTCCCCCCCCAGCCCTTTCTTCCTTCAGTAAGCAGTTGTGCTCATTTGTATTTGTAAAGAGCCATTCTCTTTACTTAATTGATGGAAAACAATGGAGGTTTTTGGTTCAGTTCTCTGTTGCATAAGTGACCTGAGTCGTCTTATTCTGGGTCCAAATTGGCTGTAGTGCAGATGTAAAAGAGGGACGAGGGAAATGGGATTGCACTGCCTCTGCTTTAATCCACTGTGAAACCGCAGCCTGCATCACCGGGGAACAGGAGTTTCCATAGCTCATTATCCCCTTGGCTAGTCTTTGACTTAAACCTATATGATGACATCTGGCTCACCAAAGTTGTGTTTGCCTTTGTCAGCAGGTGACTCGAGCCTTCGCTTGGGCAGCACCAAGACTACTCCCATCTCCTCTGAGGAAGGTTTCTTTGGGGACAGTGCTGTTACAGCAGCTCCTTCTCAGTTCCTCTGTTCCTGTCACCACTGTGTAGCCCAGCAATTTCCAGGGCTACCCAGGGAACCTGATACCGACACAAACTTATGTTTAAAAGAAACTAAAACAACAAAACCCAGCCAGAGCAACAGCTCAGTGTGGACACTGGTTTAGCCTTGATGCTGGTCCTGCAATACTAGTACCAGCACAGGGGGCAGTGCAGCACAGGATCCATAAGGAGTGGCTGGTTAAACTGGTGGCACACCTGACAGTCAAAATTCTCCCTTGTAAGTAAATATTTTCCTCAGGGAAAGACGGGATATTAGTTCTCATAATCCACAGAAACCTCCTTCATGGGATCTAACTGCAGGCTGGTGTGCTTGGCTAGGCAGGGGTTTCTCTGGGTCATTTAGGAAGCCAGAACTTCCAACAAGGTATCAAGAAAACCTGCAGCAAGTTGGCTGCCAGAGGGGACAGCAGCTGCCTTGCGTTGGGTTTTAACACAAGTGGGATGGGCAGCCTTTCTTTCTTTTCCTTTTCTGTCTCTGTCTCTTAAACCACTTGTAGCCTTGCATACCTTTAGGGCATTGTGAAGAAATTTATTTGCATTGAATGTTAGCCTAGTTTCAGTTAACAGTATTTGGAAATGCCTGCTGACAGAAAAAAAACCAAAAAACGTTTCTCATCTAAGGATGTGGTGAAACTTGAAAATAGGCTACCAGGTTAGCTTAGTTACTCACTGCCCCTGAAGGTAACAGGAAGCAGGCTGAGGATTGCTGGAGTCAAAGCTGTTAGCAGAAAGGATGGGAGAGAAAGGAGGATTTTCAGTGATGACCAGGAAGACTGCCTGACTTGCCATAAGGTAGTGGCAAGTTGCCCAAAACCTCAGTCTCCAGTGGATTTTTTCAGCCTGTAGCTCCTGGTTTCTTTACCTGGTGGGTCTCTGCACACATGAAATGTTTGTTGAATACTTGTTAGAAGATTAGGTGATGATGTTCCCCATTCCTATTTCCAGAGAAGTTTCCATTACTAACCTCTCTTACCTAGTAACAAAGCAAGTAAATAAAGTACTAAATAGTGTAGAATTGGCTTTGGAAGTGCAGAAATAGTTATATCCCATGGCTGACAAGAGTACTTACAAGGAAGTAATTTTGTAAACTTTTTTCCTACTTTGAGTACTTTGCACTGACACCTACACCTTTCTCACTCCAACGCAGGAAACAGACATGGGCTCTTGTGTAGGTAGTTCATCAGGGGACATCTGTATGAAGTGCATTAATAGTCCATAGGTTCAAAGTCAGAAGTTACAGTACAGAGATAGGCTGCAAAATAAGTCTGGAGGGGGAAGAAAAAAACTAGACCCAGATGGTGTGAATGTCCTGGTATGCAGGTACGGAAAAGAGAACAGGGTTGTCAGAAAAGGAAGATAACAAAACAAATTAATGATAAGTAGCATAACAAGTGGTCTGTATTACAGGAATGAAGTAGCAAAGGTCAATCTCAAGAGGGGAATTTAGTTACTAATAGAGAAAAAGAGAATAGATTGGATTTTTCTGCTCACTGATGCTGGACATATTGGTAAATAAAAGCATGTGCAATGAGTTCAGCAGGATGATTGAGCAACTGCTTCTGTTGATGAAGTGCGTATTTGCAAAATGATGTTACAGTCTTTATTTCAAATATAGATAATAACAAGTGTGTGATACTTTCCCACTTTGGTGGTATTCAAAACACATGCCAAACAGTACCTGAACGCTTGTGCTTTGTAACAAGAATTGACGTGTGTGGATAGAACCATGCTGTAATCCTGCTCTGCCAGGAACGTGGAGCTTTCAAAGCTCTGGAAAGACCAAGATGTGCTGGAAGTGCAGAGTGGGCAAAGGGCCTTGTTTGAGCTTCTAGACTCAGGTGCATGACATTAGGCTCTTGGTGTTGTCAGGAAAATTAATCCACAAACATCAAAGGTTTATGTCCAAAAAAGAGACAGAGGAGTCCTTTTATTTTATTCAAATGAAGGGAGAGGCCATGGGGCATTCCCCTGGGGTCTCTCAAATTTTTGGAGGACGCAGCCTCCTTTTTATCCTAATTTCCCGGCTGCATTTCCCTTCTTTCTTTCCCCATTGGCTGAGGTACTTAAGAGGTACAGACTTCCCAGAATGCCTGATACCAAAGATTTCCCTCTAATGTATAACCCTCCTTTTAAATTTTTTATTCTTATGGAATTTTAATTCTTATGAAATTTTTAAACAATTTCCCCATTGTTTCTTTCATTTTTCAATATCCAATTTCATTTATCAGCAAACCTACATTTTGTTTGTACAGGCAAATATCTTTTTCCATTCATCAATCAGTGGAATACTTCCCAAGGATCCTTCCCAATCCAAGTGGAATTGTTTCTTTTATCTCAGTGCTACTTTTATCTACCAGCAGACCCACAGTTTGTTTGTAAGGACAAACCCATCGTTCCTCTCAGTGTGAACAGGCAAGGCACAGGTCCACAGAGTCAGAAACAGCTGCCTTCAGTCACACACTGGGCCAGCGCTGGCAGCCCTGTGACTGCAAGCTGACACTGTTCAGGGAGCCCATCTGGGCCAGTGCTCATCCCTTTGCTGCAGGATTAATTTTTGTCTGGCCCAGCTCACTGGCTCCTCACACAGTTGCACGGGCTGCAGTGCTTGTGGAGAGGGATAAGATCTTGAGGAAACAGGGAGGGGTAGGACCGGGCTAGCACAGGCTGCTGTGTCATCATCCTGTCAGAGTGCCAAAAGCACACCCCTCGCTTTGGTTGTGCCACATACTGTGGGTTGCCACGGTTATATTGTGCTGGTATCTGAAACATTTTCAGATGGATCGTTTCCTAGGAGGATAAACAATTGCTTTTTGCCAACATCACGCACATGGCTAGCTCAGGGCACTCTCCAGCACTGAAGTGCAATCCTCCAGATGGTCTTTTAGCCGGCTCTGTAGGTGCCGCCCCATTCACAGCCATACAAAGAGCCTGAAACTCCTTATGCGTGTGCTTCCTTCAGTTTGCGCAAAATTGGTGTTTGAAAGGGCTGCATTCAAGAGCTGTGGCTGCTGCCTGGAATTGCTCCAGCTGTTGAAAGGCTCCAGCTCCCTCCCTCTGGTCTTGACAAATACAGTGGAGCTGCTGAGACAGGTTAGTTGCAGTGGTTAGTGTGTTGTGTTCTGCTCTTCCATAAAGTTCTGACTCGTATTTACCTTCAGGTCGGTTGAAAATAAATAAATAAAATACAGCAAAACTCTTAAAATACATCAATGCTCAAAGATAGGCATTTAACAGAACTAGTATTTGCAGGAACTGCAATCAAAACCTGGGCACTCAGTTTTGCACATCTGTTGATTTTAGAGCTGGGACAGAAAACAGCTTTGTCCTCAGTAAGCAGGGTCATGTGAGGATAGCTCACAGAAAGGAAGCCAACCCAAGCACTGCTGTGCTCTCATGAGCTTTCTGCCACAGGCTGTGGGAGAGGACTCAGAACAGCATTAAATATAGTTGCAGCAGAACCTGCTTGGCTAGTTTCTCCTGGATCTGTGCTTTGAAATTTTCATTGAAAATGTCCTTGCATGGTGCAGTCTCTCTTTGCTAATGATAGCAAAGGCATGTCTCCAGCAGCCCGGAGTGCTGGCTGCTCACCCTGCAGCAGGAGGGTCCACAGGGCTTGGTGGTTTGTTAACTCCCCTACAGCTACATCCTCTCATCTCAGGTGGTTTCTGAAGACATTTTGGTACTGTTAACAATGAGAAATATTGCCACCTTCCCTTCTTTCCTTTTCTTAATTATAAATTATGATTATTCCAACAATTTTTAACATTATTATGGAGCGGACTCTGCAACTTCTACAAACAATTTTCAGTTGTCATTAAAAACCTTTCATGCCCATATTTTTGGATCTGAGAGAATGGATCAGTTCTGTTTTTTGGAGATAAAAATGATGAGAAGTTCTGCTGGAAGTAAATTACAAAATATCAGAATAAGGATAATTTGAAATTTGTTAAATCACTGCTAGTCCTAATCCCGTCCCCTTCAATTTCCATATACGTAACAGTTAATTACTCCACTACCGACCCGGGGAGAAACATTTTAAGGTAATTTTCCCCACCCCCAGCTGCTCCGAGGCCCACCCTGAAAGAAGCAGGGAAAACCTGGGCTTGTTTTATTGGTGCCACACCTAGGGCACCGGGCTCCACCCCGGAGGGAATTCCCACGCTCGGTAATTGCGCGGTGCAGAATGCCGGCAAACATTCATCAAACTCCGGGTCGAGCTTGATTCCAGATCCTGTACATACAGTAGAAATCTTCACGAATATGCACGGCCTTTTCGCAGTCCTTCCCCCTCTGAGGATTTTCTGTGCTAGTGCCTTTCTCCTGCAGCCCAGCCAAGCTGCTTCTGCTCAGCACAGAGAACTGTCAAGGCCTTTGCAGCTGCAAAGTGTGGTTTCTTTTTTTTTTTTTTTTTTTTTCCCTGCCAAACAATGAATAATGGGGTTTCCTCTGATAAGACTAAACTGGTCTGGTCTATATGTCTTTACCTCTTGTGATCAGATGGGCAGTGAAATCTTTCCACCCGTAGCTCAAACCTAATTGTGTTTCAAACACTGCAGTACAGATAATGGCAAAACTCCCTGCAGATGATACAAGATGAGTGATCCAGAAGCAAAGGAGGCAGAAGATGGTTTGTGTGCTTTGTGTGCCTCTCGCAGCTCACAGGATCCCGCCTGGCTTGCGAGGGCCTGCCCGGTGATTGCCGTGGGCTGCCTGCGGTGGGGAAATGGCCACAGCCTCAGCTGGGATCTCAGCTACTGGCTCAGCAAGAAGTAAAGGTACCAAAACCCCCTCCTGGTTTCCCTGTTCCCAAGCTTCTCCTCCATTCAAAAGTACCGTGTTTAAAGGCAGTATCATAGGCTGGGAACCCCCCGTCTTGCACAGTTTCCTTCCGCTTTTCTTCTTCCTGAAACTCAGTGCCTTTGTCATCTCACAACCACACGGTGCCCTCTGAGCAACAAAAAGAGAGAGCACTCGGTGTGAGCTCCATTCATGATAGTCTCTGCAGACTTGCCTCCCCGGGAGACCCTTCTGGTACGAGGAGGAGGGAGGAATCCTCCTTTTATCCTCCACCATTCCGTCAGGAAAATAGACAGTGCCTCTGGGCACAGGCAGCTTGTAAAACCCACAAAACTGCAAATTTTTTGGCCAAAATGTTCTTAATTTTAAGCAGATAAGGAGAAAGGGAAAATAAACAGCATGTAAATGGAGAAGAGGTGCGGTACAACCAGCACTTAACAACGTTTTTAACTTTAGTAGAAATATAATTTTCACAAAGAGGAAAATCCCTTTAAATCCCACAAAACTCCTCAAGCCTGATGGGTTCTGGAGAATTAGGGGCTATGAACACATCGGACTGGAAGCCTTGGTTCTCCTCCCCCTGCTTTCAGCATGACAGGGACCAGGCATTACCAAGGACTCTGTGAAATAGCTCATTCTAGCAAAGTGCATTTGCCCCTCTTCTGGAGGTCAGGATTATTTGTTCACTGCTGAAGGGAAGCTGCTTTAGCCACAGTGCCGATTGCCTTCCTCTAGAAATCCCCCTGAGGAGAAGCTGAGTAAGCTGAACCAGGGGATGCTGAGGCCATGGCAATATTTTCCTCTTAAAGCAGCTGTTGCCACATACAACCAATCAGAGGAAAAAAAGGACAAAAAAGGCAAACAACCAAACAAAAAAAAAAAAA
>VXBC01006177.1:486497-527859 GCA_013399945.1 Ploceus nigricollis
AAAAAAAAGATTTAAAAAAAAGGAAGGGAAGGGAAATGTGCCCAGAGAAATGTTATGTTACTAAGGTCACTTGCTGTGTTCAGCCGCAAGGCAAAGCTGGCTGAAACAATGGGAGGAATGTGCCTTGTTTTCACATAAGGACTGCAGAGCATCTGTCCTGCAGTTGCCACGGGACTGGTTTTAATCCTTTTTTCCTAAATAACCAATCTGACTTACAGATGCGTGTGTTTTCCGCCCAGGTCCTGCAGGCTTGTTGGAAACATCCTTAAGTGTTTCCTTCTCCAGGCAAATGAGTGGGAGAGATCTCAGCTGATACTTGGACTAGGAGAAGAGGTCTCAGCTCAGCTCGTGGACCAAACCTTCTGTTTCTGCAGTGTTTCAGTGCAGCACAGTGCTACAGGGGGTTAAATGGGACCTGGATGGGGAGCGCAGCTGATTGTCACTGACCTTCCAATCAGCATGTGGCTCTCTGAGGCTGCACACTCAGTGGAACTCAGGTCCCAGCAGTGTTTTCCACTTGATTCACTATGAAAGTGGATGAGAGCAGCCTTAGGAAAGATTATATAAAGCAGAAAATGGCATAAGGCACCTTATGTGAGTGATTTTCCTCTCACCTACCTGCAGACACCTTAGTGCGGTGGGCACAGGAGCATCCTCCTCCTGGCCAGGCAGCTTGGTCCCAGCTCGGACTGAGAGCGCGGAGGACACTGCCTGCCTGCACTAGGGAAGTGAGAAACTCTTTAATAAGAGCTGTCAGGTGCACTGTGTTTTCTTTGGTCTGGGTGATTCCCCAGAAAACCGCAGTCCAGGCCAAAGGAGTGGCTTGGCGCCGGCTCTGGCACAGCTCCCCTGCTGTAGTCTTCCATGGGACCTGCAAGAGCAGCTCCTGCAGCAGCCAGGCACACACAAAGCAAAAAAAAAAAGAAAAAGACACAAAGATGATCCTTCTCGCTGTTCCCAAGCCCAAGAGACAGTCCTGCCTTATCCCTAGTCTCTTCCTTCCAAACCCAAGAGCAGGAGTTGCAAGTGACCATAGGAAACACTCCACTTTCTGAGAAAAAAAACCCCAAACACCTAAAAGCAAGCAAACAAAAAAACAAGCAAAAAAACCCAAAACAAGATAAAGAAAACCAAACAAAAACCCCACAAACCAAACAAACAAACACCCAAACAACAACAACAAAAAAAAACAACAAAATTCTCTGTGTGCCACACACATTTACACTGAAATCCAGTACATCCACCTAGAAATTGCATCAGCTTGATCCAGGTGTAATTTTGCTGTGGTGATAGCCATTTCAGGCAAAGTCTTCAGCTGTACCTCTCTGCTCTGATCTGCTTTGGCTGCCTGACAATTGCCTTTCCCCATGCTCAGTTTCTGCCAGTTTCTGTGTTTCTTCCCCCAACCCTGACCCTCACTGGGAAGCTTTCCTGGGTTCTCGTAGCTGTTGTGGGCAATTCCACACTGGCATCTGATTTTGGTCTTTCCAAGTGGGATCCTCTCCCATTTCAATATTTGGCTCTTTCTCTCTCACTGCCATGCCTGTGTTCAGTTCAGCATGTTAACATTTACAGCGACTTCATGGCAAATCCACCCTGTAGCTCTCTGCATCCAAAGGAAATGGAATAAAGAAGGGCACTGGCGGCTCAGCTATGATACAAAGTGTCCATGAAGCAGAGAAGAAAGATCAGTTTGAACACCTGCCTTGCTGGCTTAAAAAGAGTGGAAGTGATGAAGCTCTCCTTGATTAGCAGCAACAGGTCATGGGAGCTGAGTCACCAAGACACCTACCTGTCAGCAGGTGATCTGGGACATGTCAGCCATCTCTCAGAGGACTCACGTGGGATGGCACGTGCTGCTCACATTGCAAAGGTTTAGCTGTGCACGTTACTGAGGAAATGGAAGGTGGCTGTCACACCATAGTTAACCTAAGAAGTGAAGGGAGCCCTGCACACAGTGCAGGACAGGTACTTTTACTTTCAGTGCTGGTTTTGTTTATACAGCTTGGGTGGAGGCAGGAACCCCACCAAAACAAACTTACAAAAGGAACACTTCATTTGTGGAAGGAACATGGAATTTCCCAAGGTAAGAACAGCAGGTTGAAGTGATTGCATTTCCATCAAGCAGCTGGCATCCTTTCCAGTGCCCCACCTCCTCCTCTCCAGCCTTGCTTGCTTGCAGGCTGAGAGCAGCTGTGGCTCCTGTGGCTTAGGGCCAGCCCTGGAGCTCGGTGCCTGCCTACCTGGAGCCATGCCTGTTTGCAAGGTGAGCCTTTGTTCATGAGCAGAAGCAACACCCGTGCACTGGGACAGCTTTGCTGCTTCACTCCTCTCCTTCTTTCTGCTGGGTGGCCCCAGGGCCTGCAGAGAACTGAAAATTGATGCTTCTGTTTGCCATGGTAAAGCATTGAGAGCCAGCAGACTCTTCTCATTTTTTCAATTTTCTCTATTTCAATAGGGCATACACTTGGCTGTGCAAGTTGCCATTTTCCCTGACAGTTTCTCGTGGCAGCCCCATCTCACAGCATGGCCAACATCTATTTCCCTCGTGTCCTCCTGACCTTGATTGCTCATCTGAGGGGGCCCCTGTCCTACCTCCAACCTGCTCTGTGCTCCCAAGTTCTCCTACTGGCTTCTCTTGCTCATTCCCATGATAAGCCTTCAAGACCCTCTCTGTCTTTTTATATGGAAAGTGCACAAACTCCACCTCTTCTTTCTTCTAGGCTCAGCAAAAGCCTCTGCCTGCTGCTAGGAAGACTTGCTGCTCCTTTCTGTCCTGGCAATTTGGGGGATTTCTAGGAGGGTTTTCCTGCATGGTTTGGGCCACAAAGACTTTCATTCTTCTAGACCCCACTCTGGAAGAGGTTTTCAGTCTCCCTGCTCTCCCTTACCCCTCCCACTGGAGACTGATTCCCCTTGGATGGCTGGTGGAGTAATTAGAGTGTAGTTCCCTCTGCTTGCTTTGGGCAAAATTGCACAGATTAATTTAAATTAAGGCACCCTGGCTGGTTCTGCCTGAACTGAACTAGGGGAAAACTCATGCAATCCTCTCTGCCAGCTGTGATATGAGTGCTGTGGCAGCCAGGCAGACCTGGGTCATCAGCTCTTCCACCTGCAAAGCTGGGGCTCAGCAAGCCGTGTCCTGTGTTGCACTTCTCCACAAGGGGCCAAAACCAAACCAGCTCTCTGCTAAGCAGAGGTGCTTAGCTGGTTAGCCAAGGAGGTTAGCTGGAAGCACTAGTCACAGGTTCTGCTAGATCTGCCTATCCTAACATCCAGACTCCTGAGAGGCTGGCGCTGGCTGTTTCCTCAGCTCTGGTGTGAACAGGACTGGCCCTCAAAGCCTTCCTCTTTTCCTCCTGAAATATGCCAAAGTTAACACTCTTCCAGGTGAACATAATAAACTTCCGTCTAGGGAATCCACATGAGAAACGGGTGTCTTGTCCTGCAGTGCAAAGGCTGCCAGGCACATTTCCATGGAAATGAGGCCTGACCTCCATGTAGGAGAGCGAGTGAGAGGAGGGGCCATGCTGTCTCCTTTTCTTCCCTCATGCCAGAGATTCAGGACAGTGGCACAGGGTCAGGAACAGAGTGCGAGACTGTGGGATTAGGTTGCCTGGCCAGGAGGGAATAAAGATCTAGCAGTCCTTGAGTGGGCCCATTGAAAGGTCCCACTTGGGTGAGGCATGCCCCCATGCAGACCCCTGGCTGTTGAGGTGCTTCCAAGCCAAGAGAGAAGCCACTAGTGAGTTGTACGTACTGCAGGAGTATGGAGCTGCTGAGCACAGGCTTTCCAGGTACTGGCTTTGGATACAGGCTTTCAAAGACTATCAGCATCCTGATTTAGGGTTTGAAATCTCTTTTGAGATCCATGCCCAAGTGCCGATTTCCACTACTGGACAGGAAGTATTTTTTCCTGAAGCTGGGATGAAATAGTTGCTGTATTCCTGTGGCACTTTGGAATGCCCTTTTGTAGGCCCTACAGCATGAGCCCCAACTGGGACTGGATTATATTGCTCTTGGTTGTCCTGCTGTTGGGTAGTTAATATAGACACCAGCATGGGCAGAAGCATAATCTTGCACAGGTCTGAACTAGTAATTGCTGAGAGCCCAAGTGATGGTGAGGTTATTTATATCCCAGCCTTTCCAGCATTGGTCATGGCTGAAGACAACACACCAGACTGAAAAGACCTCTGGGCTGGTGATTGGGGTGACGTTATTAAGTGTCAAACTCAGCCTGTTCCTCAACGAGCTGCTTTCTTTATGTAACCCAGTGTTTTCTTCATGTAACCCTGACACATCTGGCAATAGCCTGGCTGGAAAATCAATTGCAGCACAGAGTGCAATGTGAGCAGCAACTCCAGTGGCTCTATGTGTGCCCAAGGTTGATCATCCCTGACATTAATTATAGGTTTGCTCAGCTCCGAGGATGAGGCCTCTGTTTTTCACTATAATCACATGAGCTCAGATGGCCCCAAGCACAGCTTTGATTCTTGCATTGAGCAAGCGCTGGGAGAACACGTGTGGCTGCTGCAGTGCCTGACAGGTAAACGTGCTGGGGCTGACGGAGCGACCTTGGAACCTGTCACCACATCCTGGATGCTGAGGGTGTTGTTGCAGTACCTCCTGCCAGGGGCTCCCCTGCTCGGGTAACTTCCAGCAGCCCCTTCCTGCAGAGCTGTCTCTGGTGGCAGTAGAGGCTGCCAGCTCCTGTGGCAAGGCTTCAAGGAACAGACCAGTTTATCACCTCCAAGTTAAATCTAATCAAACAACACACAAGAGTTCAGTGAGCTGATAAACCTGCTTTGCACAGGAACTTGTGTGATTGGAGTGCCAGCTGTCAGAAACCAGGACTGGACATGACTGGCTGCTCCAGGTGGTAGTGGGTTGGGAGAAAGAGGGAGATCATTGAGATTGAAACAGCAAAAGCATACCCTGGAAGCTGTGTCTCCATGTAGGTAACTCTGCAGGCTGGATGGATGCCTGTCTCCAAGCACTGTCATTACTCTGTGGCTGGAGTGTGTCCCTGCAGGTGTCCTTCCAAGAGCTGTAACTACCCTGATGGTCTGTGGTGTAGGGAAGTGGCTTTATACTGGTGATAGAAAGGTTTTGGGGTAGGGGAATTCCCAGCTTTTCAAGTCATCTGAATTTGATGGCTGCAAATTTTTGACAACAAGGAAAGCTGTGCCAAAATTAATGACAAGCTATTCTACATACAGACCGTGCTGCTGAATTAGTTGCCAATTTCAATCCAAACCCGGGTTTAGTCTGTCCTTGGCAGGCAATCTGCAGGGAAGGATTGCTCTGACCTTTTCCCTGCATGAGATCCGCTGAGCACAGTCCAGTAACCCTGAGCTGACACTGAGCAACCCCAGCAAAACAGCAGCTGTGTCCAGTCACCTGAGTGTTTGGAAATCCTGGACTCTGGCTTGCATGAAGTGCAGCTGATGTGCCCTGGCTGTACTGGGCAGACTGTCCCCTCATGCGCCAGGATCCCAAGAGTATAACCTGCCAAACTTACCATGTGCATGCAGCTTCTCTCAGCACAGGAACCTTTTGTCAGGCCAGGAAACCCCAAACAGAAATAGGGCAACCCCTGCCTGCCCAAGCAGCTTGCTGGGATTTCTCCATAGCAATGCACTGTGGGCTTTTTGCAGCAAACCATAACCCAGCTTGCTTGCAACAAGTCACATGCTTTGCTTGGCCACGGAGCTGAAGCCTTGAGCTGGATCCAGCTTTTCAGGCAGCCTGCAGAGGCAGGCCCAGCAGCGTGCCTGGCTGCCAGCTGCGGGGGCAAGGGCTGCAGCTCCCGGATGCTTCGGCAGGGAGCCATGGCTGACGTGCTGGGCTGCCTGCCCTGGAAGATCTTCGTGTTTTGTCAGGCAGGAGCAGGCTGAAGTGGTGGGGGGAGTGTTAGTGTCGAGTTCAGCTCCAGCTCTTCATGTGAGTGTCACCTAAGCCTTGCTCAAAGCGTATCTAGATTAAAAATACTGGATTCTTCTAGCAAGATATATATTCCTCTCCTAAAGGGCTGCACCCATGGGGAATTGTGGTTATGCACTTTCCAGTAGAAGAGAGAGGGGCAAAGTATTCCACCTGCTTCTCCCTCTCACTGTCCTTCTATGCAGTATGGGTTTCTGCTCCCTGTATTACACTACCTTGGAGCAAGCCTTGCTCAGTTACTCTCTTATGGGAAAGGGGCAGTCTGCTGTCCTAGGGCGTGCTTCTTTCTGCGAGCCTCAGATCAGGGGGACAAAAGCAGAGGCCACAGAAAACATTTTTCACAGAACAGATCTTCATGACCTCTGATCCTGAGTCACCTCTTTCACCCTGCTGTGCTGGCCAGCCTGAGGCTGAGTGTAGTATCTGGCCTTGATATCTCCCTTTGCTTGTGTAGGCAGCCCCTTGCTCTAATTTCTGGGCAGCAGATGTGCCCAGTGGACTTCTGCAAGCTGGCAGGCACACAAAAGTGAGGTGATGCAATGCTTATCATTGCCATGCTTACACCTTTCCAAGGAACTGGTCTTTTAATTCCCAGGTCCACGTCCCACTGCCCTTTTGCCTTTGTACACACAGGAAAGTTCTCTGAAAGGAGGAACTGGATTGTCTGGAAAATATCCTGCGATTCACTCTGCCAGCAGGTTCTGAACACCTGCTCTGTGTGGCTCTGCACTTGCTGAGATGTGCTAAACAAAGCTCCAAGGAGTAGCCTGAAAGAGAGATGAGCTTTTTCAGCAGATACAGCTGAGTGCAGGGAAGGAGAGCACAGCAGGGACCTGAGATGGAAAGGAAACAGGAAGACTTGTCACCACTTTATGTGTTTTACCCTCAGAGCAGCAGCCGCCTTCTGTACTTCCCTTAAAAGAAAGAAAAGGCAAAGATGATTCATGTCCCATTCCCCAGCTCAGCCTTGAAGCAGTATTAGTGTGACTAAGGTCCTTGCTGCATCATTTCTTTCTCCATCTGATGCCGAGAAGGTCGTAGCAGGACAGATTGTGATTAAGTGGAATTTCTCAATGTTGAAAGACATTTGAGATTTGTCCCAGTGATTAATAAAATTACTTGGGGGGCCATAGGAAAATCTGATCCTATACATTTTTTTCTGAAGAGCATGAACTCTTTGAAAGTCCCGTGTGTGAAAGCTTAGAGAACTGCATTTGCATGGGGTGCCTCTGCCAGCAAAGCTGAGCAAAGGTGAAACCCATCATATCACAGGGCCCCTGCCAGCAAGAAATCCTCCTGAATTTCCACACAACTCTGGTTACTGGCGTTTACAGCCTTTCACCTTGCCTTATTGCACACTGCTGGAGGAAGTCTGCTAGTTTAGTAGAGCCTAAAGCACGCGAGGGAGGCGCAGTGCACAGACAACAGCCCAAATCTTGCCAGTCCCAGGAGAAATCAGAGCGGGGATGTTTGCAGCTGCTTTAACGCTGCAGCTGATTGTTTACCAGTTCATGTTCTTCATGGCTCTGCAGAGGAGAGGACATGTAGCACATACAGTCCAGGTAGCCTGCCCTGGGAAATACCTCCTCTGCAAACACCTATTTAAAGGCAGTGCCTGCCCTGGGGAGTTTGCAGCCCAAAGCTGGGGCAGAGAAGCTGCAGGCCAGAAGCCTGTGTGGGCTGTGACTCCATGTCCTACAGCAACATTTTGTGTCTGCTGGTTTGTCGTGCCCTAAGATGCACATGCAGCCTGCCTGGGTGAGGAGCAGCAGAGCTGGGTGGGGTGGCAGTGGCTTTGCCCCAGTCACATACGTGATGAACAGCAGAGATGGAGCCAGATCTGGTCTCTGCCTGTCTGTGCCACTTGTTACTAGAAGGTGCTTCAGAGGACAGGTTATGTTTTACTTTCTTGTTGTCCTCAGTCGTGTTGAGGAGCAGACTGAACCCTCCTATGCTGCAGCATAAATCACTGACTATCTGTACCTCATTTTTCCCACTGGGGACTTAGAACATTTGTACTGTGAGTATTTTAAGTGGCTAGTACCACATTCGGTCAGACTCACTGCTGTTATTGCAATTCCTAATTTAAATTACTGGCTATTTGCTAGCAAAAACATTTCTTTCCATCTCCCTCATTCCTTTGGTATTGATCAGCCTGTTCTGTCCTGGCTTCTCAAAGGGAGGTTTTCTCTCGAGACATCTGCAGCCCCAGCTGGCAGATGCTGGAGGCATACAGCTCCCACAGAGGCCCCTTCTGGGGACTCAAACTGTGCCAGGAGCAGCAGGTCTGGCTTTGTACATGAGTTCTGTGAGGTGCTGTGTACGGACAGAGGGCACAGCAGGTTGCTAGTTAGCAAAAGGGAGATGCTCTGGGTTTATGCAGGAGCCAGTTTATTAGGTACATGATTTAGCTATCAGCTGTAAAAAGGAGAGAGACACTGAGGTAGCTGCTGCACCACATATGAGAAGAATCATCCTATCTGCAGCTTGATGCAGCTCATGCCACACACACACAATTCAAACAATTTCCTCTTGCTTCTACAACTCTTGTAAGGCAGCCAGGCGTGTCGAGCTCTCACTTTCAAGGACAGATCTTCAGTACATATTTCGATCCTGTCTGAGCAGGAGTCAAAAACACATCAACTGGTGTTGATGGGATAAAGGCACTTAACTTTGCACCCAGGGGAGCAGAAAGTCATTGCAGCAAAATTTATGTCAATCATAAGTCACAGCCATACATTTCAGGGACCACAGGGCTAAGCATGTTTCCCACTGAAGCTTTGATTCCTTGCAGATATTTGCATGTATCACCACTACTTCTTTTTCTAACCTCTACTTCATTAAAAAAAAAAAAAGAAAAAAGAGTTAAAATGAAATTCCATGCAAAGCAGCTCCATCACTGCACCGGCTTGCACTTTCCTGTCTGAAGAGCCCTTGGAGGCTCAGTTCAGGGGAGGTGAGCTACTCCATTGACTGGAGGTTAAAAGCACAAGGAGCCTCTCTGCTTTAATCCTTTAAAGAGGGATGTTTTGCAGGGCTTGCTCTCATTTTGTAGCTTACTTGCTTCTGAATGTCATGACTGTTTACATCCACTGTAGGTGCACTGTGTCCTGAGCTCTGGGTTTCCACATTCCAGTGACAGACGGATGAGGTTAAGTGGGACCATACTCTGCACATTTCACTGATCTCACACATCTTGTCTTTGACTTCCTACTGCGGTTTATTGAGGCTGCTCCTATACAGCTAATGGAATAGGGCTTGGAATGCCAGGCACTGGAGGGACATATCCTGCCATGACCACAGGCTTTGATGGCAGGAGCACTTGTATCCAATGGCTGGTCCTGTATAAGGACTCAGCTGCCACCAGGAGCAAAGAGCAACTGGGCCCAGCTGTAAATTCAGTGAAGCATGTGTCACAGCATTGCTCTTTGGGCTAAGTAGTGTCTGAAATGTGATAAAAAGTCTGTCCTGTCACTAGGCATACTTGCTTCTCAGTTCACTCTGAAAAGACCCCTTTGTGATGGCACACAACAGCATGCATCTATCTTCGCCTCTGGCTGGCACAGGGTCAGACCCAGCCCGGGTTAAAAGCTCTCCATCTCCCAACGGGCAGGCATGTGGGAAGGAGGGGACACTGAGAGGCAGGACCATTTGTGCCACTGCCAGCACCCTCACTGATTCACCTGCACACCTCAGCTCAGGTGGAAGACCAGCCATGGCCTAAAGGGAGACTGCTCCCAAGTTGTTTTCTTGGTATCCTCAGAGACAGGACTCAGAACCTCTGGGATTGGAGATGAAGATGATATTTCATGTGTCATTTAGCAAAATTATTAATAAGTCTACACAGACATGCCTTTATCCTGTGCTTACAAGGAACATGTGATTTCTACTGACAGCATTCAAGGGCCCAGCTGTAAATTCAGTGAAACAGAATAGCTACAGAGATAACATTTTTCTTATGGTGATGTTGAGAAGCCGTCTGTGGTGGTGTTTCATGATGAATGTGCTCACAACACCAGGGACTTGCCTCCAGGAAGAGGACACACTGAATGAAAGCATCTGCATGGGAAATACCTAACACTCCCTGGGTGATCTACCTTGGCATCACACCGTGGGTTGAATCAGTCTCCAGATATGGTCTAAGTCATGGGCAAAATATCCAGTGACAGGACACTGGTTGGTGTCAGAATCAGCATCAGTTTACCATCCAAAACCTGTACACTTGACACAGATTGCTTTGCAGCCCCAAAACCTTCAGCATGAAAGGGTCCTCAGGATCAATTTTGAAAATATCACTTCCAATGAGCTGGGGTTTTTTCCTGGTATATTTAGAGCAGCCAAAAGATAGAGTCAATGGTTAGAGGGAATAGGATGTGTGTGTGTGAAGGGGGCTAGATGCTGTGAGGGTGAGAGAAAGCAGAGCCAAGCAGACCTGATGGAAGGCTGCTAGCTCTAAGGCTAAATGAAGACCTGCCCCTATGCAAGCATGAGGAGTTTAACAGCTATTATATGGATGGTAATTGGATGTAAATTTGAGGGCTGGCTTTTCAGAGATGGCATGTTAAGCCTCAGGATGGAGGTATGCCTAGTGCACATGACTCAGGAAAAGAGTGGGAGAGGAAGGAGATTCTACTGTGTCGCAATCACAAAAGCTTAGGAGAAAACATTTTTCAGGTGAGTGAGAAAACAAACATCTGAAGTTTCCAATGAGTAAGAAAAAAAATGTGAAATAGATTCTTGTTTTCTGAGTAAAAAGTAATCTGTTTCACTTGGGAAGTTCTCAATATGGTTTTAGTCTTGCATATTTTTTTAAAATTTCGTTGTTTCTAACTGAAACAAAGCAGAGCAAAACATCTGACAGGAGAAGTGCCAGCAAAACCTCAACATGAGCAAGGCAGACTTCAGGCTGCTCAGGGAATTAGCAGGTAAAGTCCCCTGGGAAAATGTTCCTGCAGGTGCCAGGGTCCATAAGTGCTGGTCACTTTTTAAACATCACCTCCTAAGGGCACAGGAGCAGGCAATGTCAGAAGTTAAGGAGGTAAGGCAGAAGTCCAGCTTGGCTGAACAGGAATCCTCCCTTGAAAATAAGGCAAAACAGGAAGGTGTATGCCCAGTGGAAGCAAGGTCCAGTGACAGGGAAAGAATACAGAGATATTGATTGCCACCAGAGGGACAAAATTCATGCAGACAAAGCTCAGCTGGAGCTGAATCCAGAACTGTGGGGAACAATAAAAAGAGTTTTTAAAAATATGTTAATGGCAAAAGGCAGCATAGAAATAACATCAGCCCGTTCTAGGATGAGGATGGTCACCTCACACACAGGGACATGGACACAGCAGAGATGTTTAACACATTCTTTGCCTCTGTCTTCAAAACAGATGACAGATTAAAGGGGGTCTCAGTGCCCTGAGCTGAGGAACCATGGCTGTGAGAATGATCAACTCCCAGTCGACCCTGAAATTGTGTGGGATCTGCTGCTCTGGCTGGATCCCTACAAATCTATGGGGCCTGATGGGATTCATCTGAGAATCCTCAAAGAGCTGGCTGATACAATCACAAAACCTCTCTCAATGATTTTTGAGGAGCCTTGGGAATCTGGAGAGGTCCCAGCTGACTGGAATCTGGTGAATGTTGTCCTGATTTTGGAGGGCAAGATGGAGGACCCTGTAAAAAACAGGCCTGTCAGTCTCACTTCAGCACCTGGCAAAGTTATGGAGATTATTCTGGGAGCCATTGGAAAACACCTGAAAGACAATGCAGTCATCGGTCACAGCCAGCATGGCTTTGTGAGAGAAAAGTCCTGCTTGTCACAGCTGACTTCCTTTTATGACAAGGTAACCCACCCAGCTGATCAGGGGAAGCCAGTTGAAGTAATCCTTTCAGATTTCAGTAAGGCTTTCTATACTGTCTCTCACAGGATCCTTCTGGACAAAATGTCCAGCTCACAGCTGGATAAACACATCATGGNAGGCTGGAGAGCAGTGCCATGGAAAGGGATCTGGAAAGGACAAGTTCAATATGGGCCAGCAGTGCCCTGGCAGCCAGGAGGGCCAACCCTGTCCTGGGGTGCATCAGGCACAGCATGGCCATCCAGGCAAGGGAGGGGATTGTCCTGCTCTGCTCTGCACTGGTGCAGCCTCACCTCGAGTGCTGGGGGCAGTTTGGGGTGCCACAATAAAAAAAAAGACATTGAAAAGATGGTGGTTTCCCTTTTCTGCTTTGCGTGGACTTCTCTGAAAAAGGAAACAGAATTATCAGTTCCTTACTTTATGAGTCCCTCAGATACAGGGGTGTCTTATGGAGGGAAGTGGGTGATTGGATCACCTTGGCAGTCCGGCTGTGTGGAGAGGAGAAACTGGTTTTTTGTGTCATCACCCAGGGCAGGAAGGCTGACATCCTGGAGTCCTGGCCTTCCCTGGACCTGCTCACCTCCCTTCCTCTGGGACAGAGTCAGAGGAGAGGATGCTGAGGGCAAACCTTAAGCATTTCTGCATGAAAAGTGCTACAGCTGGGCTGAGCTGTGAGGGGAGGAGACCACCTCAGCAGTGGACCTTATCTGCTGTTGTTGGTGGGTTCCCGCCTAGCTTTTCCATCCTGGTGGCACTGTTGCCTTTTTGCCATTTCAGTTGCTGAACATGCCCTTGTTCTGTTTTATCCCCTGTTTGAACCTGGCTGACTGCAGCTGAAGCCTGCCAGCCTCCCACACAGCTATAGGGCTAGCCCTGTCTCCACCTCATGATTTCAGTTTCCATAGGTTTGGGTGCTGCCCTGCAGGAGTGGTTATCAAGGCAGGAGACACGGCAGTTCGAGAGCTAACCCCTGCCTCAGTGGGGTAGTCCAGCAGCCCAGCACCAGGTGTTTTGGCTTGCTACTGCCAGGGGACAGGGCTGCACAGGCAGGAGCATTAAGAGGTCTGGGGTGGATGGACAGATGGAAGATGTTGGGTGGTCTAGTAATTTTTTTTTATTCCAGCAGCCTAGTTCATACACTGTTAGAGAGGAGGTGGAGATCAAGTGTGCTCAGGGGTGAGGGGGACTTGAATCCCCCACCTAGGGAGTGTTTTCCCCAAGCTAGGCTTGGCACAGCCTGGGGAAAGGAGCCTCCATGCAGCTTGGAGGAGGGCTTGTTTATTTGTTTGCTAGGGCAAAACATCTCAGAGAAGGTGTTGCCAGGGGACAGATCTAAGTTTTTGGAAGAAATCCAGAAACATCAGCCTCGATGCATGCTGGAATGGAAACCCATCCACTTAGAAAAAATGGAAAGAAAAGGGTGGTTTCATTCCCAGGCTGGGCAGCCATCCTTACTGACTTTCAGTCTCCTTGGCTCAGTATGCATGCTGAGCTTTGACTGAGACATGGTGTCCTTTTCCCATGCAGAGAGGAAAACCACCACACAGGTCCTCCCACGCTGCAGGAGCAAACACCACGGCCTGGTTTCTTTTCCAATTGCTCCGTGCTCCTCGGGGGGGCTGCCTCTCACTTGACCGCTGGGCACTCCCCGGTGGGAACAAAGCGTTGCTGAAGCAGAGCAGCAGCACTCAGAGTCCTCTACAGGGCCTTGGGAAACTCCCTCTCCTTCAAGCTACTAAAATCCAGGAATAATAATTAACCAAGCTAAGTGTTGCACTGTAATTGTAGCTGTGTGCCCTTCAAGGTGTGCGTGCATGTTAAAGATATTTGTGTTTTAAGGCTCTTTCTTGAGCCATACATTTGCTCACATTGTGCTTTCAGCTGGAGAGATGAAAATCTTACCTTGAAAGATGCACAGGAATATTAATCTGAACTAGCTAAAACTATGAATGGGAAAAGAATTTATATTAAAGGGGTGCAGGCTTGTTCCTTCAGAGCAAGGAAGCCCCTGGGGCTGGTGGAGGACAGATAAGAGGCTGCACTCCTGCGCTGGAGAGGCAATGGAGCCTGGTGCCGTGGTTCATGGTCGCAGTGAGCAGGGAAAATCCCAGCTCTCTTCTGACAGGACTGGAAAGTCCTGTTTGGAAAATTGGATGAGGAGGCAGTCCTGGGAAAATCTGAGCACTGGATGATGGCAAGGGCAGGCAGTCAAACCTCCAGGGTATCAGGGTGAGTTTCTGTTCTGATCTCTCTGGATTTAAACTTCTTGGATTATGACCTGATAAATATGCCAGCATTTAAAGGAAACCTTTTGTTCCTGTTAATGCTTCAGAGAAGGGACAAGGAGATGAGAGATGCCAGAGCTGTGACAGACAGCTGCTGGAGAAGGGGAGAGGCTGTGCAGCAGCTGTCCAGGTTGGCCTGAGGGGACAGGACTTTCCTGTTCCCTCATCCCTCGGGTTACTGTGCAGCTCTCACTCTTCAGCAAAGCACTGGTGCTGGGAGCACGGCAATACTGGAAAAAGCCCTTCCTCCACCCCCCTGAAATGAGGGTAGCCTTTTGTCCAGGGAGACATTCTTCCCTGCCAGCCCTGCACTCTCTTTTGCAATTCTTACTTCTAGGAACAACCAGATGCTTAATTATTTTCACAGCTGAGCTTCCACAGAAAAATTATATGTGCCTGGCCCAGAGTCCACCATCATTGAAGATTTCCCATTAAAACAAATCACAAATGATACGTCCTCCCCCTGGA
Source organism: Ploceus nigricollis (assembly GCA_013399945.1). Taxonomy (NCBI): domain Eukaryota; kingdom Metazoa; phylum Chordata; class Aves; order Passeriformes; family Ploceidae; genus Ploceus; species Ploceus nigricollis. Next base: position 501,043 of record VXBC01006177.1, read on the forward strand.
GATCACAGTGTTTTGGTTTTTTTCTCTGGTTTCACCTGTCCCTTTACTCACTCAACCATCTTGCTCACCCAGATCTGAACTGAAGCTGTGGGGCAAGGCCAGCAGCAGTGAGGCTGCCACTCTTTGGGATGGGTTAACAGTCCTGGTGGCCTCACTGCTTTCTGGTGCATGAAGTCTTTGCCAGGAAGGCAGGGTAGATGTGTCCACCAGCTGCATGCAGGACACATGGTTGGTAAACACTGTTTGCCCTGCTTCAACCTGCAGTTCTCAGTGTGTAAAATGCTAAGCAGCCAGTAGGGACCCCTTCCTAATGTCAAAAGGCTGAAGGAAGAGAAGACAGTAGGCTAAGGCCTCTAAGTTAGACCTCTCTCTGTTTGGGGAGCAGAGACACCCACATCTACGTGTCAGCCAGCTCACACAGCCCAAGCTGCGTGCAAGGAGTGTGCTGCACCAAAACACAAGAGTGGCAGAACAAGTAGGTGGGGGGATGGTGAGAGGGGTCTGCTCATGACTGCAGATGTCAGGCTGGCGCTGTAGCACAAAGCCTCCCTGTGCATGTCTCTAGGTGCACGGTTGCCTTTTGCCCCTGCTTTTTATGCTTTCCAAAGCTGCAGGGAATGGAAGAAAAGGGCTCTAAAGTACTGGGGGGAAATCAGGCCTTGGGCTCTGTTGTCCAACGTTGCCACCGTGGCAGTCTGTACTTTATTTGTCACCACTGTAAGGTTCTTAAGAAGTCCAGGGCTGATGCTGAGAAAGCTGAAAGGCACTGAAGGAGGCATCTTGGCTGTGGTTGGGATGAGAAAGGCCTACAGTGAGCAGGAATGCAAGGAGGAAGAGGAGGGTGTGGGAGGAAATGAGTTTTGTTCTTTGTGTGGAATATAAGGAAGTATGGGAATATCCCTGTGGGATTATCAAAGAGATTTACAAGAATGGGCAGCAGGGAAAGGCTGGAAACAAAAATGTAATCTCATGCTGTGTAATGTAATGACGGGTGAATGAGCTGGTGTTGCAGGTGAAAAGGGTGGGGGGGCATGCGGAAAGGGAGGAAGGGAAAAAAGAACAGGCAGAGGCAGATATGAGTGCCAAAGGCAATAAAAGCAGAGGACACAGGCAGGGCACGGGCTGAGGAAAGTGGGGAGGCTAATGGAGAGAGGGCCAGTTAGAAAACCAAACCTGAACTTCACAGGATCTTGATCTGCAGCAGCACGGATGCACTTGAAGCTTCCAGAGCCACATTAGGGCATGTGGCAAAGGTGCTGGGACAGAAATTTGAACCCTGGACCATTGTGGGGAGGCACTGGCAGTAGAAGCAAGAACAAGCTAGTGTGCTCTGCAAATAGCAGCCATGCTGTCTGAATAAGGAAAAAGAGATGCTGCAAGAATAAATGCCTAAGGAGTTCTTGCTCTATGTCCTACAAATGGGACCATGCCACACATCTGCCAGAATGCCAAGAAGACAGCATTAAGGCAGCTTATCACCAAAACCATTCTCAGAAGATCTTTCTAAAGGCACAGGTGTGGAAAGGGCAGAGACAGGGTGGACATGCAGCAGTTAAAGGGCATATATTCAAAACTGGGGCTGCCAGGGGGATGTCCTGCAGTGGGCAATCTTCCCATATCATCAAGTGAACAGACAAAGCTCTCCAATGAGTAATCCTGCATTAGCAATGCACAAATACACAACATGTCCCAACCTATTTTGCTAACAAGCACATGTTCTCACATTAATCTCTGTCCTACTTGCTTTACCCATGGTTCCTCCTCATATGTTGCATGGTTACTTTTGCATGACAGGTGGAGGCAAACATTAGCAAAACCAGCATGTGGTATTTCAACAATTATTTGTTTAGCTGCAAAACTTCCTTGTACAGTAAAACATTTGCTTAATTTATTAAGTCATTGCAGAATTATTGTGAGATTATAGCAGTGCCTTTCTAGATACTCTTTGTCTAAATATTGCAATGGGCAGCCGAGAATGTACCACTGCCTCCAAAACTACTCAGCCAGCCTTGTACTACTGATAACTGCATTTTTCTCCATCCCTCTGGCCTTCAAATGAGTAGTATTTGCCTTCAGATGGTATCCATTTAAATATTTGCATACCTGGTGCAGCCATGCACTCAAGGATTTTTAGACCATTGATAGCTATAGCTGGTGAATACCTCTGCAGGGCCTTGACAGCATTTCCAACTCCTGCTTTGCAAGGGGAAACTGAAATGTAGGAAGTGGAACACTGCCTTTTCTATTTCCAGCATGGAATCACTTGGGGCTCTTTGCTAGTGAAAAACCTGTAGCAGCAAGTGAGCAAACTCCCACAGTCAACATTCCCAGCTCAGAGTTAATGGTTGGTCAGAGTGCAGGGTGTGTTCCCAACAAGAAAAAAGTTTTGGCAGATTCTTATGCAGCCCCACACCTGGAAAATGCAGGTTTGCAGTGCAGATGTAGCCATGTCTGCCAGAAGGAAGTTTCGGTGCATATACCTGGGTTATGCTTGTGCAATGAGAGTGGAAGGGAAATAAAAATGACTCAGGATGACAATTTTTTACAATCCTTTCCACAGTGGCCTTTCGCTCCCATGCAAATTAGGAAGCACACAGCCGGCTGTGGTGCTCTTCCTCATACCAGCAAACTCTCCTTAGAGCAGGTTGTGTGTCAGGAACCCTTTGGGAAGAGCAGGACAGAAAAAGGAATGGGTATCCCTGAGCAACCTGGGGCCATAGCATTCTCCAACAGCCTGAGCTGGGCCAGGTGCCAGCAGCACAGAATTCCCCTGGCCAGCTCTTAGCAGAGCTCCATCATCCTGCGTCAGCAGCTTTGCCGCTCCCTCTTTCCATCTAGGGGGCACAGCACAAACAGGGCACGGTCACCTTTTACACAACCCATCCTTTACACAGACACACAACAGGCTGAAAGTCTGTTGCTGAAAGCAGTCCAGTATTGTGATGCACTGCCAGCAGATAATGAGGTGGAGCAGAGGATTTGGGCAAAGTGATTCTGTCTGCCTGAATGCTGGAGAGAAACTTGAGGAATAACTGAAGCAGTTAAAGCCACATCCTGCACTGCTATGAAGTGGACAAGAGCTGTAGCTCCTGCAGTGGGGATGTGAAGGTGCCCCACCTGAATTTCAGAGGTGCAAGGCAGCAGCACAAGTCCAGGGAATGTGTTCCCTCTTCCCATGGAAATCCCCTTCGGAAATTCCAAAGGGGTCAGAGTTCAAACTGAAGCTGGGCCAGGTGATAAACAAGAGGTGAACAGACACAGGGCTGTGCTGCAAACCTCCAGCTTCCCCTGGCAAGAGTTGCAAAGTGTTTGAGCTGGAACAGAAGTTGCCGTGAAGGCAGGTGGGCGGGTGCTGCCAAAACCAGCCTAAAACATCCTCTCTAGTGGGCCAGCAGCCTGGTGCTGGAAGACAGGGGGAATCCCAGCCCCACAGTCCGCCTGCTGCAGCGGATGCAGGAAACGACACCTACATCTGCTTCCAAAATTAGCTGCAGCAGAAGGGCTGAGAGCTGCAAGCTGCTTAGATGTCTTACCACTGCTGAGGTGAATCACCTAAAACCCCTGAGAATGTGACCCCAAATGGGCTACTAGGTGTTAAATGTTTCTTAAAAAGCAAACCAGGTAGATTCCCACAATCTCAGGGAGGTGAGCAATGAACCGTTTTGCAGACTAGGTACTGTAATCTGACTTTTTTTAATAAATACATATCTCACATGTACCAAAATAATTATAAACAAAAAATGTACAGTATTTACACAATATACAGTTGCTAAAAAGTGTAGCAATTATGACACACACAGTGTGAAACACACTTTTCCAATGCCCACAGTTAACATTATTGCTACTTTTGCCTAAGAGCCAAGACGGCACCAGTCCCTTGGTCTGACTCCTCCACTCGGGAAGCCTCACTGAGAGCAGCTGAGGTCAGTCAGAAAGGACAGAGACTGCCACCAGCCCAGCACAAATGAACAGAGTCTCTGAAAAGGGTGTTGGCATGAGTCCACCTTGCCACGAAAGGTCACTTGTTCCCTGTAGTACTTGATGCCACAAGAAAGCTCCCTGTAACGAGCGGGTTGGATGTGCAGTCTGTTACCTTTGCAGGGCTCAGAAGATTGGCTGTGTGGCTCTTTATCAGGTGGTGTGAATAATCACAGATCTGTACTGATGTTACACATCCCACTCCTGTATTTAAACACAGGGGAGATCCTGGAACTGTCCTGTTACAATTACATGCTCCTTCTGCTTGCTGGGCAGTGTAGTACTTCCCTCCTCTTTTTTCTCTCCACATTGTGACTTTCTTCACCTAAAAAGAAAGTCCTTTTTCTACACATATGTCTACAGTCACTTCTCTTCGGAGAAAGCTCTGCTTTAAAATGCCAGCTGTCGTCCTCCAATAAGGCAGTCATCATATATAAGCTGCAAGAAAAAAAAAACCAAAATGCTGTTAATGCAAAAATCTTACTTAAAGTATCATATCCACTCTGGGATAACAGCCAAATTCTACATACAAATTCTTCAGCGGTGTATAAAATTTCTACCAAAATGGTTACATATGCCATTTAATGCAGCACACAGAATGTCAGAAAAAACAAATCCTAGGGAGGAGAAAACCACCCACTATCTTGAATTTTCTCTTATGAGGTTCTGTGTCAGCAACAGAACTGTGTTCAGAGAACAATGTTGCATGAAGTTAAACTCCATTCCCTCATGTTATTTTTTACATTTTATTCTTACTCTGTTTACATGCTTGCCTCATCTGCCATTTTGCTGATTGCTAATCTTTGGTATATCTATCTGTTACACAGCAAGAGGTCACTGGGGCAAACTATCAGAGTGACACCAAAAAATACCCTGCACAGAACAGGATTTTCCCCTTTCTCTTGTAAAAATGAAAACAGCTACTTACTTCATCCTCTGTGAACTCAGGCTCCGATTCACTGCTCTCTTCATCCTCACTTTCCGGCAACATCTGCAGGTCAGCTGTGGTCAGCTGCTTCAGCTGTTCCTGTATGCTTGAGTTGTCTCTGCCCCATGTGAGTTGATAGGGGGAATAGCCCTGATAGGTCACTTTGTTCACGTCTGCCCCATGTTTCACCAAAAGCGACACCAGTTCTGAGTTCTGCAGATCGACTGCCAAATGTAGTGCTGTTCTGCCATTGCATGGCTCCTGTGTGAAAACAGTGCACAGTTCGGCATGTTAGGAGAGGCAGAGCCACTGTCAGACCTGTTGAGTCTTAAGACTACTGTTGATTCTAATCTACTGATTCTTAAGAACCCCACTTGGGTAAATTCATGGTACACATTACATACCTGTGCGTTTACATCTGCTCCCAAGGACAGCAGATACTCGACAATAGCCAGGTATCCTTGGATAGATGCTAAATGAAGACACGTATGTCCTGGAAGACACAAACAAAGGGAAAACTTGAGTAAGTCTAACTCAATGCCTCATCATTACTTAAAAGTCAAGATGATAGGCCAGGATGATATCTAAATTTGCAATTCATTCACGGCAAAAGGGTGTTTTCCAGAAGAGCTTTCCAGCTTCCAGTATAAATAAAAGGGCTGGATTTTGAAAAGATTTCTTGGAGGCTTTATTCCAGTGTTTGAGTGCAACTTATTACAAACAAAAAAAGGAGGAGCACAGCAAAGGCACTCACTAAAAATGCAAAGTTCAAAGCCACGAGAGACTATAATCAACATTCAGAAGGCCTACAAGACAGTGCATTTCAAAAAAGTCAGACACTGCTGTATGCTTTGGGCTCTTCAACTCTCAAAAGGGACATAATAATCCTTCTCCACCTCTCCAGAGATCTTTGAGATCCATAGGAGACTGACCCTACCCTCAGCGCAGCACACCAAGACGAAGTGTTCAGGAGTGTGCCCGTACCGTTGTAGTTGGCTGCCTGCAGGACAGCGAGGAGGTGGTGTGGCTGGCAGTACTGCGTGAGCACGCTGACGCTCCTGAGGGAGCCCTGCTGGCAGGCGATGTGCAGGGGGGTGTTTCCTCGGAAGTCCCTGATTTCCAGGTCGCATCCAGCCTTCAGAAGATGCTCAGCAATTTCAGGCTGATCAGTTATCACTGCCAGGTGAAGAGGAGTCTGCAAGCATAAGAGCAAAAGCAGATTGTAAGTTACACCACAAGCCTGGCACCAACATCTAGACAAGCAGATCTCTTGTTCAGTTGGTGATTTGTGCCAACAAATAAAAGCATGAAAGCACACCCTATAAACTCAGTTCTTTATGCTTCCCAAGTTGTTGTATAGTTGCCCATTCATCTGGAAATGATGAACTTTGGGCTCTCTGGATAAACCAACCGCCAGCTGGTATGAAGGGTATCATTAACATCTCCATAAAGAGGGATGCAACCCATGGCATCATATTTGAAAAATGTGGGCGTTAAATGCCACTCTCTCAGGGGAGAGGAAGCATTGTACCAACACCGGCTGGAGCCAGCTGGGGACTTTCCTGAATGTAGGCTTTGATTCAATTGATTCCATCAATTAAAACAAAAAAAATTTAAAGGGACTTTTTGGGGGGAATTCCCCAGAGGGAGTGTGTGGGTGTGGCAGAGGCTGATCCGGATTTGGGGCTATCGAGGTGAAAGTACCTGGCTGAGGTTGTTCTGGAAGTTCAGGAAAGCCCGGTCACCGGCTGCCTGCTGGATCACCTCGAGGCTCAGGGCTTTTTCCTCGTGAATAATGGCCAAGTGGAGAAAACTGCAGGGGGGAAAAAAGGAGTAATTAAGCGACACGCGTTAACCCCCCCCCGACGCTTCGCTAAGCCCCGCGCCCGGCCGGGCCGGGTCACGCGCGGGTGTCGCAAGCCGGGGCTTTCGGCGCGGCCGGGGCTTTCCGCGGCCGCGGGAGCCGCCTCTCCCTGGCGCCGCTCCAGGGACTTTCCGCACCCCCTCCCTTCCCTCCCGGCGCGGCCCAGCGCGGCGCCGCCCCGCCGGCAAGCACATCCTGTCCCGGACCGGTCGTGCCGAGTTCCCCACTGCGTCCGAGCCACCCCTGCCCCGGCTTCGACCCCAACTTACGTGTCCCCGTCCTCCGTCAGCTGCTGTGCCCAGGCGGGCGGCTCGCGGGGCTGCAGCCGTATGTCCTCCAGCTCCTTCACCAGCTGCCGGTACTCCTCCTCCTTCATGGAGTCCAGGCCACTGTCGTGGCGGTCGTCGAGAGGGAAGGCGCCCTGACGCTCCTTCTTGGGGTGCTCGTAGCCATCCATGGCAGGCGGCTCGGCGGCGCGGCGAGCGGCGATCATGGCGGCGGAGCTGCGGGCGCTGCGAGTGAGCGGCAGCGGCGGCGGCGGCTCGCATATACAGCTCGGCCGGGGGATTTCTGCGGGGGAGGAGCCGCGGAGGACGGGAATTTCCAGCCAGTCAAAGCCCGACCGACGGGTCCGGTCCTGCTCGGCGCCGCCGGCGCTGGCAGGGAGGGCGGAGCGGCTCGGACCGCCCAGCAGGGGCGTCGGAGGGGAGGGAAGAGGCCGGGCCGAGAGGGAACTTGGCGTTTTTCCAGGGGGGAAGTACTCGCCTCTCCGGCGTCCCCGTCGGTACTTCCCTGCCGCGCCCCGCGGGGATTTCCCTGCCCTACCCTGCCCGATCCTGGCGCTCCCGATGCCTCCTCCCCGGCGGGGCCCCGCTGCACCTCGGGGGCCTGGCGCGCTGCGGGGCCCCTTGAAGGCCGAGGAGCGCCTCAGTGCCGGGCACTGCTGGTCCTGGTTGCACCCCGCATCCCCCCTGACATTCTGTCACTTTCGTAAGAGGGGCTGCGGGACCACAGAATCAGAATAATTTGGGTTGGAAGAGTTCTATAAAAAAGGGGTTTTCCCCCGTCTTGCAACTATTTCTGGCCTCACTGAGTGTCTGTGCTTTTTTTCCCATTTTGTCATTTTCCCACGGGATGCCATTCCTTTGAACAACTTAGGAAAAAATAAAGGCCCATCTAGACCAACCCCCCTTCCATAAGCAGGGACATCTTCAACTGGATAAGACCCCCATCCAACCTGACCTTTAATTTGTCCAGGGATGGGCATCCACCATCTTTCTGGGCAACATCCTTCGGAGTTGTTAACCAGCACTTACCTAACGATGAGGAACAAGCGTTTTAGCAAACCCAGGGCAGCAAAGTCATGGTAAAATGTCAGGGAATTAAACATCACCGGAGTGATGCTGAGGCTGCTACTGCATCAGTGCACTGCATCTGCCCTGCTTGGTGAGGAGTGTCACTTCTTGGAGAGATTCAGGCAGTATTGCACATGATGGGTGTTACTCTGCCATGCCTGCAAGTGTGCAGGTGTTGCCTCCGCATTTAGAGGATTTTGCATCTCTGCTGTGTAAGTTTTCACTCCATAACAGAACAAACCTTTTAAAGAAGAAATTACATCTTCAGCCACTCTTCTTACTTTCTCTGGCCATTCCTAGTGACTCTTCTCTGCTTTTTTTTTTACTGCTGTCATGCCATCTGTGGGTAATAAAAACTGGATAAATGCAGTATCCCACATGGATAAAAGACATTGTCTGTCTGCAGAGCTGACAGCACTGAATTTTTTCCTGGTGAATTTTTGCTTCTGCTTCTCAGATGTAGGGGATTCCCATGAAGAATTTTTCTTCTCTTGCAACTATTGCTGGCCTCACTGAGTAACAGTGTCTGTACTTTTTTTCCTTTTGTCATTTTCCCATGGGATGGCATCCCTTTGAACAAGAACTTATGGGAAAATCCAAAGATAAAAGGAAGAGCCAGAGGAGAGGAAGAACGCCTGGCTTTCCATGAGCAAATGTTTCTAATTTTCAGCCCAGCTGTGCCATTCCTGGACTTCTTTTCAGTATTCATCACTTGGCCTGGGACAATCCAGTGGTGCTTTTGGGCAGGTTTAGAAAAAAGCCGTAAAACTCTTTCTTTTTTAAGTTAAAGGTTATGAAAGTTTCGTGAGCTTTTTGAAACACTTCCCCCTTTTTAATGTAAATTGGCAGGGGAAATTTAATTAACAAATGAATCTCCTCCTATCCGCATCTCTTCAAAAAAGGAAGATGTGAGTTGAAAAGCAAGCTCCTGCTCTGACTAGCAGGGGAATTGAGCCCAGCAAGGACCTTGCTCTCTGCAGTTGGGATTTTGCTAGAACCACACAGACATTAAACTTGAAAACTCATGTCCTAGCTGTGGTGGCTGTAAACTGACTTCAGCAAAGGGAATTCTTTGTCTCCTTCTATAAGAGACCTCCAGCTGCCCTCACAGGCCATCACAGGACTATTTTTAGCAAGCATTTGCAAGCAGCCTCTTTTCAGAGGCACATGAGATGCTTTTATTTTGTGTTTTTTAACTTGGCAGTACTGCAGCCAGTTGTAGGTGGCAGAAAGGTGATGGAAAATGTTTTCTGGATGGAAAGTCATGCTGAGGGCAGCCCACTTCCTGCCTCAGGGAGATGCTGCTGCTCTGCAGCCTGGCCCTAGACATCATGGGGGGGCCAACATATGGGCCAGTAACCTGGGTATTAGGCAATGAAAAGCACGGCTGGAGAAGGGATTTAGCCCTAAACCCATATGTAAAGCAGCAGCTAGCTGCAGATGCAGGGGCCAGTGGAACCCTCATTAACAATTAAGCAAATAAGGCTGTTGTCTTTGCTGTAACTCCTCACAGTTAGCGCAGTCGTACAATATTTGCCTGAAGGGATGACATAATAGAAGATAGAATAAAGCAAAGGTCTTGGAGGGGTGAAGGTCATCGGTGCTGCTTTGTGTTGTTGAAGTACCATCATTTTTCTTTTTATTTATTTATTTTTTTAAATTATCACATTCAAGCATTTTTTCTATGCAATTTTTCTATATGGTCCACAAGAGAAAAAGAATAGAAAGAAACAAGCTCAGCTTTTTGGATATAGGGTGGAGCCTATCACAACCCTAGTTTCCTGTGTGGCCTCTCACCCAAGTGTTGCAGTCCTGGGAAGATCAGACAGGCCCTCAGGGGATGGAGCAGCTGTACTTATCCAGGGACAGGGGTTGGCCCTGCTGAAACAGGAGCAAAACTTCATGAACCTTGCTGAAACAGGAGCAAAACTTCATGAACGCTGCAGTCATCTGTGCCAACCTGAACCTTCTTTGTCTGCTTGTGTATTCTGGTTTAATACCTCTGCTATGTCTGCATTAATTTCACAGAAGTGTTTTCTGTGCTTGTCATTTTGAGAGGAGATTAAGATTCTCTGCATTTCTAATTTGGGATTATGTTAGCAGTCTCTGCTGCCTGGTCCAGGAGGCACTTCAAGGCCAAAGGACTACCTAAAAGTTAGTTTAACAATGTAAAAACTGTAACCACAGGAGGTGGTTTGCACCTCATACTTAAGAGCTAGGTTTCGCAAAAGCCTCCTCCACTTTAGGCGCCCTGAGCACTCAATTGGCAAGGCTGTGGTGCTCTAGGGATGTGATGTTTGTTTTTATTCTACCTTTGCAGAAAGCAACTGGCAGGGCTCCGAGAAGCAGCCTCAAGTGTCTGAATACTGAGAAGGGGCAATAGGGTTTTAATTAGTTTTAAAAGTACATGAAGAAATCTTGTGCTGCTTCCTCCAGCAAACACATTAAATTGTAATTTCCTGATTGCCACACTAATCATGACAACCATCTAGTGCTGTTGATTTACCAGAGTTGGTCCTACAACTTCATCCTTTTGTGACTGCTGCTGCAGATACCCGTTAACTGTTTCCTCTCATTTAATCACGAAGACTGTATGTGGCTCCCAGGAAATATATCAGGAAATACATCAGTTAACAACATCCAGCAAGATCTTGGCCCAGGATGTTAAAGCCAAAAGCAAAACAAATCAGTGAAGTAGACCTGCTGTCTGTACTTGTATGTGCACGTGCAGATACCCCTTGGAATAGGACTCTGGTTTGTTGCTTCAAAAGTCTATGGACTTTGCTGGTGCAAGGGAAGCCAGGGGACACTTGACATTGTCATTTTGATAATATTTTGCAGTTAAAATCTACATATCTCAGTTTCCCATTTACAGCTGCTACAGAGATAAGAACCAGGCAGCTCCAAACAATTAGTCCAGTGGTAAACAAGGAAAATGTATTTCCCTCCTGCTTTCTAATAATAACATAAGTAACTAATTTGAAAGCTTAAAAAAAACCAGCCAAATGAGAGAAAGGAAAGTTATGCAAAGTCCATTTTTGTCAGCCAGGATGAAGGCCAAAGGTAGTCACATGTGCCATGTGGCCTGTATTCCTACCTTCTCAAACCTTTTCATCAGAGGTTATTTTGGGTTGGTCATAGACTCCAAAGAGCAGAATGGTGGATGCAGTAGGAAGCATTTGTGCACCTTATTGAAGCCGGTATGATATCCAAGCAAATAGTCTGCAGGGTAATTTTGGCACATAAAGCCAAGGTCTAAATTAGGGCATTTAAAGTCCTACCCATGTGCCACGGACACAAAAATATAATTAGCTGCAGTGTCCTGACCAGAGTCTAATGGATCTAGAGTTCTGGTTGGCTTTTAGTCTAGTCTACTAGTCTGCTTTTGACTTCAGCTTATTTTTGGCAAGTCTTAAACTGATGCTTTGCATCCCTGGGAAGGTCTGTATTTCTCTGCATGAACTGTGAGCTGTTTATCAATTGGTTGCATTTCTGGGGATCCTTAGGGATGAGATGTACTATATAAATTTAAACTGCTTTTATTGTTATGCCTTTAGGGTAAACATAAGTCAAGTAATTTGAAATTTGCTACCACTTGGAAGACAAGTTTTCTCTGGTGTCATTCCCGTTTTTCATGTGGAAGCTTTGTTAAAGCATGTTGCTCAAAAAGCTTTAAGCTGGTGCTCACTGCCTGATGCAGCAAAGCTTGCTGCCACACTTGTTTCATGTAGGAAAAACGAATCTTGGGGAAGGAGAAGGCAGGTCTCTTGAGCTTGTTTTACTACTTTCCCTCCAGCAATAACGTTGCTGCCCATCAATACAGCCCCCTATGTGGTTGCAGACAGAGTGGAAGCACCTAATGGGGAAAATATGAACTGGGAGCATGCTAATAATTAAAAAGGGACTTTCCCCCTGCAGACAGCTGTGACATTTGGTAATGTTGCAGTCTCTAGTTCTTCCCAGCAAGTAGGGATATTGCAAAGGTGGAGAGGGCGGAACAGTGGGACCATGCAGAAGACTGAGCTGGTGAACATTTGGGAGAGATAGCCAAGCCTGGCAGAGTGGACAGGGCTGTGCGAAGCAGGGAGCTGCTTTTATTTCTGTTTGGATTACAGAGAAAGTCAAAACGGGATCTGGATATAAATTTCTCTGTGGTACTAGATGGTATTTTGAGCAAACTAGCGACCTTAACTGAGTTACTCTGGGGCTGTCAGAGCCTGACTGCCTGTGGGCAGTGAGAGATGTCTGTTTCAGCACATAGTTTGCTCTGAACCTCTAATGCTCCCGTGCAACCTCTGTGCCTAAAGTTGGTGGGTGCGAATAATCCTGGATAAACACAAAAAGCCAGCACACTGCTCCTGTGTGCACAGTGGGAGCCCAGTGCAGCAGACAAGCACACAGCAAACCTCAATTAGAAGCTCAACTGCATTTGGGCCCAGGGATTTCCCTGGGGACGGATGTGGCAAACACAGGGGCTAATGAACTGAGTGCTGTAGCTGTGTGTCTGAGCTAGCAGAGGAACTGCCAGGAGAGGAAACAGGAAATACTAGACAATACTAACGGCAAAGCCCTGAGAGGAAAAACCCACAACAACAGAAGATGAACTTTGGGCTGTGTTCTTCCTGAAAAAGCCCAGGGACTGCCAGCCAAGGGACTGCCGAGGTCAGCTCCTCCTGTGCACACCCTCTCCGGAGGAAGGCATGCTCTTTGCTCTCTGCTCCTTCTGGTGAAAGTCCTCTGGAGTCACAAAGCCTGGCAGACTGCATGGCTCCGGGTGTGGTAACCCCAGTCTGGCATCCACAATTTGCCTGAGGCTGGCAAAGGGTATTGGCAGCAGCTGCTGTTAAGATAACTCTTAAGAGAGGCTTGGCTTTTAGATACCTCAGTGCAAAACACCCATCTGGGTGTTCTGGTGCTCTGCTCAGAAAGTTCCCAAGGTTTTAACCTGAGTTTTTTCTGGCATAGTTGTGAGCTGTGCTCAGAGCTGGATCATTGGCTGTATCAGCAGGGAGCATGCAGCATTGTCCAAGGGCTGGATATGCTTCTGGTGCCATGTCCTGGTCCAGCCCGTCCTTCTTCTAGGTAAACAAATGGCTGTTGATGGAAGTGGGGCTGCAGCACCTGGGGTATCACAGTTATTCTTTGCAGGAGAGTAAGCTGGGAGAAAATCTCCAAGGGATAGCAAAGAGCTAGACTGCATTTAGAGGAATGTTAGGTGAATTCTGATTTACACACAGAGGGGCTAAAGGCAGGCTGAGAGAGGTTAAATACATCCCACGTTCTGCATGCTCCGAGTATTGCCTGCAGTCCCAGGACACAGGTTATAATAAAATCCTCATTTTCTCACACAGCTCTCATTTGCTCTTATTTTCATGCAGCCAACTGTTTACTCTGAGCATGACCTCTCCCAGGTGATGACTGGCAGTAAGTTCAGGGCCACCACCACATGTGGGAACTAGGAAATGAGCAGTGCCATCCTTTGGTGCAGCTTCAGCTTTGCTGCCCAGCTGGTGGTCGGAAGGTGGCTGTTCCTGCTGGTCCTGAGGTACCCGAGCTGCATGTAAAAAATGGGAATTGGAAATAACACTGCATCTTACAGAGTGCGCTGGGATCAGTGGTTCATTATTAAAGCTGTATTGGGAAGGAAGAGGGAGCAGATGGAGATTGCAATGGAGATTTTCTAGCGTCTAAGGAGTTTAAATTTATCTCTCTCCAAGGCTATATCCATTCCTGGGGTAACTTTTCATTTAGCATATGCCTTTTAGGGCTTTGATTTCTTCAGATTTCACGGAAGTTATGTACTAACCTATGGTTGTAGTGTTTCCTAGACAGAAATATCTCTCCAGGATCATCTTGTGCCTTTCTCGGATAGATAGTTCATGCATGGCAGTAAATTCAGTTCTTCTGTGAACTCCCCATCCTGTGCGCATGCTGTGGTGATGTCTGGAGGGCCTGCCCATGGTATAGCCCTGAGGGCACATGTTGCTGGCCATCCCTAGATGTTCAGGAATCCTGTACAAATGGTGGAAACTAGTCCTTGAGTTCTTCCCAGATCAAATTTCTAAGCAGGCAAAAATATAACTTGCTTGGGAAAACACTGACCTCTGGTAACAGGCTTATGGTCGCAGGCTTGGTTTTATGTTTAAGTCAGGAAGATTCATGGAGCTCTGAAACACATTTGTGGGAAAGCCAGCAAGGGAAGTGAGGTGGGAGGGAGTGATTTTCCCCAGAGCATTAAAGAAAATCTATATCAACCCCTCTTTGAAACAACTGTTTAATTTTCACACTATTTAATTCTTCTGCCTGCATTCACAGACACAAATCCTTTTCTTGGCTGCATCCTTTCCCTCCCAAAGTCCAGCATCCCACTGTGGCCACTGCAGCTACCTCCTGTATCCTCACCAGCTGGCAGTTCTTTGGCCCTGCAGACCTGGGAGACAGGAGCCATCACAAAGTGTCCTTGTGTCCCAGGAATTCTTGCTGCTGTAGCAGTGGTCTGCCCATTTGGACTTTTCCAGAGAGCTCCAGGTGGGAAAACTTTCACATCAGCTCTGGTCTCTCTACATTGTCATGGAGCTGTGCAGGCACGACCTTACTTGTGACCTTCTGAATGTGGTGAAGGACGCCTGTGGGAAGACACCTGTGGTCAAGCCCAGAGCTTGACCGCTGCATGAGCCCTCCCCTGTAGGCAGGCATGGCTGCAGGGCAGGGGCTCAGCCTGCCTTTGGGGCAGTGGGGTGAGCCTCTCTGTGCAGGAGGGGCAGGAGGGCAGCGTCAGCAGGGTCTTAGCTCATGGGGCAAGGGTGGGGTGTGCTTGAGAGGGTGGAGTAGGAAATAGCTTACTGGGCTGTTGCCCCACTGCCCTCACAGGTGGCACCCACTCAAGCAGAGTTTGGAAAGAACCCATTTCAGCTTAGTTTAGCTCAGGTTTTTAAAATCCTGTTGGGGTGAGCTGCTGTGAGAAATCACACCACATATGATCAAGCATGCATTGGCAAAGGAAGGAACATTTCCCAAATGTTTTTTTCCCTAAGGACCATCCAGAGGCACCAAAATGCATTGTCTTACAGGAAGGATGGAGCCCCTGGGAGGTGGATTGGGCAGATAAAAGCCTTCTCCCTGGGAGCCCAGCTGCATATTAGTTTCAGCTGCATCATCAAAGTGAGTCATTCAATAAAAACAATTAGCTGAGGAAATATCACTAAACAGTAATAATTATCCACATGTCCTAGCATTGACCATTTAGATGACTAAATCAACACAATCAATTGTGTTAATGAATGCTAATTCAAATCTAATAACTTTCTGGTTTATTTGATTACGTATAAAGAATTCACCTGCAGTGCTTGGATGGGATGAGGTGGCAGACCAGCAAGATGCTTGGTCACCTGCCTGTCCTGTGGACTCTGTGAATGGGTGATCCCTAACCTGCCAACAGCACATAGCAGTGTCCCCTCCATAGTCTGTGGAGCAGTAGAATGGTGCTTAGATGATGTCTAGGTACCCTTCATCTGGGTGGGCAGCTTTCATGGATTTCAGAGAGACTTACGCCCACATGGAGGGTGGTGAAGCCTCTCAGGAGAGGCTACATTCTCCTTTCTGCCTCTTTTCCTGAAGGGTCTCACACGGCTGTGAATCTCTTAAACTGGATGACTGGATAAAGTCACAAGAACAGCAGGTATCCATGTCGTCTGCCTGGGAGTAAAGGGGTATGGAGAGAACTCATGCTTAAAACTGACAGTTTCAGTCAAGAACAAGTCACGCTTGTAATTCATGTTGGAAACTGACCCTCTGGCTCAGGTTTTTACTCTCTCTTCCTGTCCCAATCACTGGTACTAGGCTCTGGAGACACAGGTGTTCCCTGAAGTGCTTCATGCTCTGGATGGACTGTGATCATCGTTCATTTTGTCATACATGGATGTTGTTTTGTTGTGTCTAGACATTGGTATGATGCTTGCCACCTCAATGTCTAGAAATTATGGATGTTATAGATCCAGAGGGATTCAGCTTGGTGCTGGAATTACTGTCACACTTCCCTTAAAGGTGCAGTGAGCTCCTCCATCCCCACTGCCAGCACACCAACCCTTCTTAGTCCATACTTGTAAGTTCTTGGAAGAGGTTTATTCTTAAGAAAAGTTTGTTCTTTATCAGTATTTCAAGAAAGAAATCAGCAAAGATACCAAGAAGGCAGCCTGCCCTGAAAATGGATGCCTGCCATACTATTTTCACATGTCTGTAGAAATTGTTATGTTTAGCTCTCCTCATTCTCTGCTAACACAGGAAGGAGTGAATGTGTCTGGCACAGGGACCAGTGACACACTTTTGCAACATGGTGTGCCAGGGGTGGCTAAAACCCAGCAACTGTGAGGTGAGCAGCTGTCAGGCTGCACTCATGGCACTCACACTGATGCTCTGTCCACTGAACCACATTTTTGCCTCAGGTGAAAAACAGTGCAGGCATCAACAAGGTAAATTTCTCCTACTGCCTGCTGTCCATTCTTACTATATCATTGAAGAATTTTCCAAGTGGGGCTAACATGCAGGTGAGTCACTACAATGTGCTGCAGCAGGTCTGGCTCTGTCCCTCCTGCACTCACCATCCACAGGTCCAGCAGAGGGAACAGGAGCCGGAGCCACGCCAGGGAGCTGGGAGCCTTTGCCATCAGCTGAGGGAGCCTGGCCATATTGTTGGTAGGAGCAGCCCTTGTACCACAAGGACTGGGCTTCTTTGCTTATCTGCTAGGATTAACATTCATTTGCTCTCTGAAACAGACTTGGTTTATTTTTTTTTTAGATCATTCTGTGTAACATAATCATATTGGAGTAGAATTCTTCTGCCTAATCAAATGAAACTTCATGTAGTTAGTTTGTCCTTAGCATTTACTAATGAATGTGATTGTGAGGATTTAGTTTCTCACATGGTTAATAGGAAGGCATTTAGGTAATTATAGCTGTCTAGTGTCTTTCCACTGCTAATCGCTTTTACTGCCTGGTTCATTTCCAGACCAGCAAGTGAAACTCTGGCACACAATTGTGCAGGGAAACTGCCCCTGTGGTTATATATTGCTGTATTCCTGATATGATGGTTTGTAGGCGTGAAGTCAGTTCCCAGCTCCAACCTAAATTTCATAATGAACTTCAGAAAATCACAACCTTGCTGTGATCCACCTTTCCTACTTGTCTACACCAGGCTGGGCCACACAGTCCAGCACTCCCTCCCTGACACTGGCCAGCCGAAGACACTTAGGGAAGAAAAAATGTAAGCAGACAAATATGTAATGGTCCCACTCCGGAACTGTGCATCCAGCTTCCAGAGATTTAGGAGCTTTCCATGCACCTTTGTTTAGAAGCTGCAGTGGATTTTCCTAATTGCTTGCTGGACTTTGCCACATCTTTGATCTTCATGACATCCTGTGACAATGATGCTGAACAGAAAACTGCACCACAAATCCCCAGTGTTTGTTTAAAACTACTATTTCATTTGAGAAAAATCAATACTTCTGTTCAGTGAAACAGGGAATGAGATTTTGCTCTTCACCATTTTAGGGCACCTGTGATGTGACTGAGCTGTCACCCCCTCTGCTGTCTCCTTTCCAAGCTTCAGCTAGTCCTGCTTCTATCGTGGTTATTTTTTTCTCAAATGAGAACATTTCCATACCTGGTTACCTTTTACAGAACCTATTTTTTTCCTGACTATCTTTTTAATACAGAGTGCAAACTGTAGTTAAGAAGGATTTATAGAAAGCTAAAGTGATGTTTTCTGGTGGTTTTTTTTGGTTTGTTTTTTTTTTTTTCCTCTGCTTAGTCCTATTAATTCTGGTAATTCTGTTAATTGTGGGTGTTTTGCCCAAATGGAGCCCTGATCTCAAGTATCCATTATGGCTTTGAAATTAATTTCCTAGTAAAACCAGTTCATTTAAAGCCTGTGGCATGTATAGATTTTCCCCCTCAGGTGCTGTATAGTGCATTTGTTCATGTGGAATTTAATGCAAAATCTAACTTCTTATTGCTGTGCCACATCGCATTAGGAAATATTTCTGTACTTTTTAGCTATAGTTTAATCTTTTCTGAATAATTAATCAACTGCAGCCTTTGCTACTTTGCCCTTCACTTTGTTTACTTAGATCATGTGGTAAAAGACTTGGAATTATTTTCTTTTAAGATCTGGGGGAGGAAACATGCCTGTTACACAAGCTAGTGAAGTGTGTTACAATGACGATTACAGTAATGATAATTCTCATAGCCTTTTTTGTCATTGCTCTGTCCTTTGGTAGTTATCTTGTTGCTAACAAACAATTCAGTAGCTGTTTGGAACAGTACTATCTTCTTAGGAGCTAAATGGGAGAGATGTCTGTACTGGTAAGATGAAAAGAAGCAAGAGGAAGCAAATTTTGGCTAATATTAAATTAAAATTAGGAGTTGTGACTACTGGTCTGAGAGAGATGAGGGACCCTCAGAAACTCCAGCATCCCTCCCAGCAGCCGCTCCTCAGTTTACTATGACGGTATTTAATTTCAATTAACAAATTTTAGTTTAGTTTAGTTTAGCTTATTTTAGTTTAGTTTAGTTTATGATTACTTCCCTCTCGTCCTTTCCTGTTTACTCCCCCCAGGGTTTTAGTGCGACACCCCTCTCCGTCCCGCTCCTTTCGCGATGGTGGAGCAGGGGAAAAGAGGAAGGGGAAGGGGAGGGGGAAAAGGGAAAGGGGCAGGAGAAGGGGAAGGGAAAAGCGCCCCGTCCCCGCCGCCGCAGCCCGGCGGGAGGAGCCCGCCCGCCCGTCCGCCCGGCCGGTGCAGCGCTGCTCCCGCCGCCTCTGTCCCGCCGGCCGCCCCTTCCCGTGTGCAGCTCCGGGCAGGGCTGAGGGCGGTGCTGGGTTTCCCTCTAGTGGTGCCTGAGCCCTGCAGAAGGACGCAGTGTCCTCTCCAAGAGGCCGTCGCTGCTTGGCAGGAATGGCTGGGTTCGGAGCCCGCCAAGCTCACCTTTCCAGCGGTACCCGGTCCATGGAGCCAGCGCTATGTCTCCAGGCGAGCTGCTCTGGCTTTACAGCAAAAACAGTACAGCCGTGTTTCCTCCCTTAGACTCCCAAGGTATGTCTTTACTACTCTTCTTCTCTCCTTGACCACGGGGAGTCAGTGTTCTTGTTGCATTCTTGTTCAATAACGGCACTGTTTGGTGCAGTCCAAGTCTGGTGGCATTTGGCTCAGCATTCATGGCACAGTTTAAAAGCTTGTTTCCAGGAATCTGTACCTGGATGAGTTAGGATGATGAAGCATCAAGCTTGTTCCTGGTTACCTGATGCTTCTTTGGGGAAGTCCATGTCAGGCTGTGTGACTTTCTCACTGATTTGCTGCTATTTGGTATCACAAGCAACAGGCAGAAATTGGTAAAAATAACAGTAGAATTATTGAAAACAGCCATACTATAGGTCTTCAGAAAACAAAACATTAAACATATGAGAACTGAAGTAAAAAGCCTTGTATGGATAAGAAAATCTTCACAAATAGTGACCAGAGATATTCACAGTTTATCACAGAATATTATGAGTTGGAAGTGACCCACAAGGATCATTGAGTCCAACTCTTAATCTTTAGCCATGCATAAACATATAATAATCTCCTTCTCCACAGCTACTTGCAGGGCCTTCAAGTTTTCTCAAGATATCCTGGGCAGGGTATGGGATTATCGCATTCTTTGAAAAATATCCCATGTCTCAAGGCAGTTGCAAGTGGGTAGCTAAATCCTCCAGCTCCTCTTAGATCTAGTATAAATGGTATCAGTGAGTGAATTGCAGAGATCCTTAATGGCAACAGCTCAGAGCAATATGGAGCATGCTGGCTTGAGCCCAGAGGTGGGGCGTCCTGCCCAAGGATGGGGTACCCTGTGCCCACCTTCCTGGAGCTACTCTGAGCAAACATCATGCCTGCTCCTCACTGCCTATTGATTGTGAATGCTAGAAAGCTCAATGGAGATATTTTTAACCTGTCCTGTGCACAATTAACCAAAGCAAACACTTGGGAGGAGTGAGGTGCAGGACCTGCTGACCCAAGCCTCCAGGCCTGTCTGCATTGCATCGTTACCTTGTGCCCTTATGTCACTGTGTTTCAGAGTAAACCTCTCTCCCCTTGCTCAGTCTGACTGCACATTCTCTTCTGAGACAGGCAAGACTGCTGAGGCAATGCCACCTGTTGTTGACCCACATTTGATCATCTTCGTACCTGCATGCTGTCAATATCACATGGATTATCCAGCACTGCCATTGGCTTTGCTTCCTCCATGTATTTTCCTGCTAGCCTGTTATCTTCCTCCCTCTCAGTCCCTTCAGCAGCAGCTGCTAGAAGTCATTACAGGACTGCCCTTTTCTCATCCTAAGTGGGTCTTGTAATGAGAAAAGGAAACATTTTTTTCCTTGATGTCTGGTAGGGGAAGCAGGTGATTCTTCTTTTTATTGCCCTTAAAATGAATAAGCTATTAAGGGTACTTTAAAATGTTATTAGTGTGTTGAAGTAGTAATGTTAATAGTTAATTCATGCTCAATAATATCTTTTAAATATTATTATTATTATATTGTCTTGTCAGAACAGCTTTAAAGGTTCTTCATGGGCTTTTAGTTAAGGCAAAGCACCAGCAGTGGGAACAGCAGAGCAATGATTGTGGGTGTGCATCCAGCTCTGAGTGAGATGCAATCATGGGGCTTGGGCAGGACTCAGACACACCAGTTCAAAGCTGTGACAATGAGAGCTGCCCCTCAATGACTGTGTGACCCTGGCCTGAAGGCTGTGGATGCCACACTGCCATGTGGTGAAGGACTTCAGCTGCTGAGTCCTTCAATGTTTCAGCCCCCATGCAGACCCATGGTCCCGGGGAACCTCAGCCCATCATCCTACAGGGCCTGCCTGGAGTGGGCCTGGTGTACTGGTGCTTTCCTTGGAAACAACCTCTGCTCATTTTTTCAGCAGGTTGCTGGTAATTGCACTGGGGACCTGGGTTGTGTCCCTCCTCCCAATGTCTTGGAAGCACCTAGGCCAGTGAGCTGCTCATCACACACCTTTGGCAAGGTGCTGCTTCATGTAGACTCTTCAAAATTTCTTTTGTTGCAGAAAAAGGAGCAACTGGGGAAATATTTCTGCAGAAGAGGTGGTGTCAGCTTCAGTCCCTGGACACAGCTACTCAGTGACTATTTCATGGGAAAAATAAGCTCTCATTGGAGCATGGCCTGAAGACCTGGATGTCCTGCTCTTCAGGCAAGCACTCCCATTCCTTCACCATCTTTCACAATCTCCTGAAGATGCTGATTGTTTGCAAGACTTCAAAAGTGAATGGATGAAAAGGCCAATCTATTAAATCTATTAAATAAAATGACACCACTCAGAAATTGCCTGAACCAAAGAGGGCTATTGAGAGAATATTTAGAGACAGTATGGTTTTATGTTTTCCTGTTCCTACATTTTTCTCCAAGCACCTGCTTTTGGCCATTGCAGGGGACAAAATACAAGATTAGATTGACTTTCAGCAAGTAAGCAGGATATTTTTAAAGAAATAAATCTATAAAATAAGAAATATAAAATATATAGTGCATGTATTTTACAAAGCTACACAGGCCTTTCTGTACTGTCTTCTTGGTAACATTTTACAAAATCCCAAGTTTTTTTGTGAATGAATTTTGTGCGGTGATTCTAGCTGTATGAGAAAGCTTAAAATTAACCAGTAATAAAGTAATGAAAATGAGAATAACATTAAGGTTGCAAAGTTAAGCACTTAGAAGGAATGCCAAAATAAAGGGACTTGTACTCTTAGGATTGTAATTTTTAAAAAATTTCCAGTCTGATGTCCTGCTGTGTGTACCAGGAGATAGAATTGCTCTACACAATAATACTGTATTTTTAACATAGGCTCCCTCCCTGGTTTATATCACAGTGTGGAGAGTGACTAGTGTTGAATAAGAGCACAGAGTGAAGGAGAGAGCAGTCTGCAGAGTCCTACCTCCTCCCCCCTGCAGAAGCTCATGGGCAGAGAGAGGAGCTGCTGGTGAACACTGATGATGGTCATCAAGTGCTGTGAGATGGTCACCCAGTGCCCCGGAGAGCGTGCCAGTGCAATGCTGGATGTCTTCAGTGAAATCACATTTTTCAACAGAGGGTTCAGATGGCTGCTCATTCTGGATGCTGACTGAGGTCACCTGGTTCTTCACTGTAGAAATGTTTGTCCCACCTCACCTCCAGTCAGCTAAAGCTGTGCATGTCTGACAGCTCCACGTATTACTAGTGAATTTTTTATGTCAGGGCCTAGTTCTGAATTTCTTTTTCACTGGAAGCAGGATTAATTCATAGTATACATAAGCACACACTTTGAAGAATGTATCTTTCTGCTTAAGGCAGTGTCCATGCACATTTATGGTTAGGTACTTTACTGTAAAAATATCATGAGAGCAAGTGTTTTGATGAGAACAGCACTGATAACCAGAAAGTTATCTAGTGCTTTACATGCAAGTACATGTAAAGGGTGAAAATTGGATGTTTTGGTATAATAATTTTTCCACTGTGATCAGATATGCATATACAGATAGTTGTCATGCTGGCAACTTGATAAAAATGAGCAGTCAGCAACTGATACAAGGATGGTCTGTCCTCTAACAAATGAGCACTATTTGTGGTGTTTAATACTGCAAGGATGAGCAGTGATGTGTAATCCCTCTGCCCAGGACTTCCCCAGCCGGCTGGGCAGATGTTCTGGCAGATTCTGGCACTCGAAAGTGGAATCTGCTCTTCCTTAACCCCCAGATTTTCATGAGCCACAGTAGTTTTTTTTTATTCCTGTTACCTCTCATAATTTTTTCAGTTCTTTGTTTGACTCTGGTAACACTTCCACTTACCTTAGTGGTTGCCTTTCTGCTTCAAATGTAACTTTTTTTTTTAAATGACCACATTTGTCAGCATTTCCCATCTCCATCTCTTCTGCTCAGGTAGTTTTCCCACTAGTGGCACTGTTGTTTTTTGGGGTGATGTTAGGGCTTAGGGGTGTGTTAGGAATGCCAAATGTCACTATGCCTGTGCAGAATTCTTGGCCCACAGTAAAACTAAGAGTTTCCCTGGGGACACTGATGATGTGGAAAAAAACATGGAGACTGAGGGTGGGTTTGTCATGCTTGGGGCTGAGTCTTTCAAGAGCCAGAAAGAGACCAAAAAAAGCTGTCCAAAATGTCTCATTTAGGCTACGGTGAGTTGCCCCTGAAAGTTACTGTCACATGAAAGGTGCTTTTATCCTCCAAACAACACAAACCTCACTGTTTTCATATCTATTAAAAGATGACTGAGAGCTAAAGAGAAGACTGTATTTTTCTAACATATTGTTGTAGTTATGCCTTGCCTGAGAACACCAGTCTGTGAAAAAAATACACCTTTAGCTCAGCCTGAAAATTGCCTCCCAACAGTTAACCAAGGAATCACTTTCCCCTGGGATCAAGTTAAAATGTAATTAAGGTTATGTCACTTTGGAGGAGTTCACTGGTGACATGGTGGGTAAAGGTAGGCAAACCTGTGGAGATGAAATGTGCTGGAAATTAGCATGAATATTTTGTACTCACATCAATCTTTAGTGTGTCCTGGCAGTTTGTCATGAGAGAGGCTCTTGAATGGTGATGCTTTGACTGTGATACACAACGTGAAAATGTGTGCTGAACAGGAAGGCAGGTGTGATGGGGAATTTTCTAGAGTATTTGGTCTAAACTTAATATAAACAGATTACTGGGGGCAGGGGGAAGTGCAACTAAATAACTACTGGCATCCTTTATCTTTGTGGAAGCATGAGAGAACTTCTTGAAGTGGGAAGAGAAATTTCTAAAGTAACAGTTTCTAAAGTATAATCTGCTCAGATTTTGTTACTTCCCAGCATGTCTAGAGGTTAAAGTAGAGACTGCATCAAAGAGAGTAAAGTCTTTCACTCTTCATTTTTCTTGTCCGTTTTTATAATTAGAATTGGAAACTGTCATTTAGCAGCAAATTTAAAATAAAAAGAACATAACTTTCACAAAGTCTTCAAAGAAAACAAAAAATCCTATAGGTGTTGACACATCCTATCATCAGGTTTAGAAGGTAAGTACCAGAAAAACGATTGTTATCAGGTGTGAATTAACATACAGTGAGTTTGCTCACAGCTGAAGAAGGTGACAGATATAACATATGCATTAATAAAAGCCCAAATGGAAGGTATGGCCATAATTAGATATGGTACTTGAAGAAATGCTATCGATTCCAGGAACTGAATTTAATTTGATGGCTTTTACTGTAATTAACACAATTGTTTGTATCAGCATAGATCTCTTAATATTATTATCTAAGTTGACAAATTATAAAATTAAATGTTCATTTAAGATGTAATGCAAAAATTTTAAAGGTTTTCTTGAGTCAATGGATCTCAGTTAATTTCTTTAAAGCTAAAGGACCTGATTTTTTTTTTCTGCCAGTTTTCAGTGACTGAAGCTACTCCTGATTTATATCAATGCTGCAATGAAAGCAACATATACAAAGGAAACATTCACAGGTTCTGATGAGTTCTTGACAGCCCCTATACTTTGCAGGCTTGAAAGGTATTTTCTTTGTAGCATTAGATTTTAATGGTACTGAATGTAACGTGCACATATAATAACAATAATTCACTTTTCTTGTGTTTGCCCATTTACCTTGTCATATATCTGCTAGATGCAGGGTCTGGTTCTCTTCTCTTTTACACCTGTTTTACCCAAGGGCTGTTTATTTTGATGCAGTTACTCCTGATTTAGACCTGTGTATATGAATCTGTTATCTACGAGAGGTAAATTAATGCTTTTAATCAAGACCACTCTTCTGCCTACCCATCAACATCAAAGCCTAGACATGCTATTAGTTATTGAGAAAGGAAGCACAGTGTGAGTAAGCAGCCCTCAGCTATCTCTGGAACCCCATTACCAGAATTTTAGCACCATTACCTCAAAACCATGAATACTTTTATCCTCACAGTCACTTGGAAAGGCTATATATCCACGTTTTACAGACCAAAGCCACAAAAGGAAGCAGAATTTGGACAAAAATAAGGTGCCTAAATCCCAGTGTAACCCTTAAGACCATTTTCAGCAAGCAGCTGCTACCCTAAGTCTCCCTGATTTGAAGGTGGCTCTGTTGTGGAGCTCACATACCTGAAGATTTTTTTTTTTTTACCATACCTTGAAGGACCCTGATCTTGTCCGGTCATAGCATCTACCTGTTCTAAGCTTTGCTCTGTCAGAAAGGTGGCCTCAGCAGGATTCTCTCCACAGGATGGAGAATCTGCCACCATGTACTTAGAGTCTGCTGAAATCCTCGAGGCAGATTTCACATTTAACACCACTGGAGTCACTTTTTTTTTCTTTCTCTTTAGCCAGATACAGAAAGCTCTGGCAGCCATATCACTGGTCTTATATTTGGTAATTGAATTAATAGATCAGTCATGCAGGATGTAGGTGAGAGAAGAGGATTTGGGAGGATTCGGATCTTTCTGTGCCTGTTTTCAGTTAACTGCCCATGCCAAGAGCTAAAAAGTAGGCCTTCCCAATTTACTAAGATCCACTAATTTCACTGAGGCCTGATGAAGATGCAGTGCATCTCCTCTGTTTCCACATGCCATCCACTTTGGTAGAACCAGGCCACTCTGCTGAGCTTGTTTGCTCAGAGATGGGTAAGAATCATTTGTACTAGATTCCTGGGTAAAATATTCCTGCAGGGCGCCAAGCTATATGGTACTGTACAGAACAACTGTTGAATGAAGTTGTATGAGCCACTCTTGGAGCAGGGACTGGAACAGATGCTTAGATTTTCCTCTGGTTGTCTTTGACACCAGGCAACAAAGTTGATCACTCTCTTTCCCCTTCTCTGTGAGCATTTTAATAACTCAAGAACATGACCTCATTCCTTCAGAAGGATTGGAGAGTGCTCCAATACTAACTCTCATCAGATGGTGAGGGATACTTAGAAGGGGGATGAGTGGACACTCCTTGGACAGATATAAGCATTTGGAGTTTTTTTGTGTGTCTTGGGTACATGTGATAATCTGTTGTGTGAGGGTGTAAATTATGGTGTAATGCATTACAGAAGCTCATAATCCCTTTTTTGTTTTTCCAAACATATGGCTAATAAGCCTACCTTAGGAAGAGGGTGCAGGTCTCTGAATCACAGGTGAGCAATGGCAGTTATGTGCAATGCTGCACCAGAATGCCCAAGTCCTAGGGAAGGTTGGAGGTTACCGTTTAGCAGCCCTAACAATGTTCATTGGCCCCCTGAGGTGTTTCCCTGCTCCCTGTGACAGCAGCTGTGATCCCAGCTGCGAATGGTCCTCGGCTCTGCAGGTGATGCTGGGCGTTCAGGCGACGGCTGTGGCACCTGCCAGGGGAACCTGGATCCTGTGAGCTGAGTGCTGCAGCGAGCAGCC
Organism: Ploceus nigricollis; assembly: GCA_013399945.1. Taxonomy (NCBI): domain Eukaryota; kingdom Metazoa; phylum Chordata; class Aves; order Passeriformes; family Ploceidae; genus Ploceus; species Ploceus nigricollis. The sequence continues at coordinate 527,603 of VXBC01006177.1, forward strand.
AGCCCAGTGGTGGCACCAGCAGATCCCGGGATTAATTAAAAAGCACATTTAAAAGGCGTTTCGGCACTGCAAGACATAGATCGTGTATATCTAGCGGACTAGCGGGCGTACCCGCCGGGTCTACCCCGCTCTGGTCAACTCCTCACCTCTGGAGGGGAAGCAGCCAGGGCGGTGGGACCCGCGCCCCGGCCTTGGCGGGGAGGCGAGAGGAGCTCGGGGAAGGGCGGCGGGGGGGGGGGGGGGGGGGGCGGGGGGGG
>VXBC01006177.1:527941-549901 GCA_013399945.1 Ploceus nigricollis
GATGCCGGGTCCGAGTCCGGGGCGGCGGCGGCGGCGCAGCCCACGGCTGCCCTGCGGAGCTGTCCCGCCCCGCGGTGCTGAAACAGCCGCAAGCGCCGCAGCGCCGGCTCATCCCGCCGGCCCCCGCCCTGCTCAGCGCGGCTGCCCAGCAGGGACCAGCAAGTGCTCCGGACGTGGTGAACAACGGCCAAATAATTTTTTGCGATACACGGTCACACTTGTAGACTGCAGTTCCTCTTTATTTGCCGGCTGATTATAGCTGTAATTGCTTTGCTGTTTATCTGTGAAGCATCTTGTTCCATATTGAGGATAACATTAGGAATCGTTGCGAAGAATTCTAACTAGTTAAACCCAAAACTTTGAATTTGCATATAGGCTGGGCAGTGAAATGCTCTGAGGCAATGATACGTGCTAAGCTACTGCCCTGAACAGTATTCCTTATCAATGGCAACAGTAGATGAAAAAATATGGGAACATATTGATAAGCAATTCAGCTGTAGAATTATTTTAAGAAGATAGCTAGAAAAGTGAATGTTTTTCAAAACAAACATCGTGGTCCAATACTGTTGTAATTTGAATTAATGAAAAATTAGCAGTAGTTTAAGAGACAGCCAAAAGAGAAATAATTCTCTAAGCGTAAAAACTAAAAGCTAAACTCTATCTTTACTTCTGCACATGTGATTTTTCAGAGAAGCAATGAATAAAATTATAATTAATAATAATAAAGAGAATAACAAGTTTCTATTAATGCCTATAAACATATATTCCTTAATCAGATAAGGAAGAAGGACTAATAGAAGGATTCAGAAAATAGTTAAGAGATATCTATTTTTTAAACCAAGTGGCTAAGAAATATAATCCTACTGTACCTCAGTAATTGTTAAAGGAAGGACCCATTATCATAATTATATTTCTGGAACAAACATTATTTCAATGTGATAAAGGATGACATGACACTAAAGGTAAAGCCACAGCAGATGTTACATGAGTAACAAGACAATATGCCTGCATTCGGGTAATTTCTCCCCCCCAGACATGTTCTCATTAATCTGTGATTAATAGGATTTGAGTATAGTAAATGATGTTGATCTATTGTCTGTCTTTGTCCCACACCATAGAGAGAGCAATTTGTCAGCTCAGCTTTTGTGTGACTATTTAATAGCAAAGAGGGGGAGAGAAAAGACGCTAATCTTCTAATTGGCATCTATAGAGAAAGGTCTAAGAACACCGCCAGCCTGGAAATAGCTTGTGTGCAATTCCTATGCCTGCGAGGCTGAGGCAGTCAGACAGCAGCACCAGGCCGGGTACCCATGGAAAAGGAACAGTGTGTCCCTACCACACAATGGGCTGCTGGCCAGAGGGAGAGCAGAGAGCAAGGTGCACTGCAGAACAAGGTGCAATTGCTAACTCTTCCAAGTCTGTTATGCTGCAGCTTGTTATGTCAAGGGAGTACTTCTTGACTGGTGTGACTTTAATAAAGACAGAAAGCTGCCTCCTTTCTAGAGCAGAAAGCAGAATGAGGCAGGGGAAAAACAGGGGACACTGATGAGGACCAGAATAGTCCTCTCACCAGCAAAATTGGAATCAATGGAGAGAACATGAAGTGCCCAAACATCTTTCCAGAGATGTCAGGTGAACAATGGCTTTGTGCTAATATAGTGCCACTTCTAACTTAGCTGTCCTCCTCAGGTGCTAAGGTTACCTAATGAAATTACTGCCTTCAAATACAATTAATTTCACAATTAAGTCATTGCTCCCAATTCAGCAAAACATGGAAGCTACTGCTTAAAACTAGGCATGAGGACAAGTGCTTTGTCTTTCCCCCATCCTCAAATATCTATTTTATGCCCTTCAGAAGGTCAGAATGAAGGCTTGGGTTTTGGGTGCGGTTGAGGACTGGATCCCTCTGGCACATTTACATTGCAGCAAAATGCAGCTTTGTTTGGTGTAATGATTTCTTAAGTGGTGAACATAGACAAAGACATAGGCAAATTCCTTGTTCAGTTTAACCACCTGAGCCATTCTGATAGTACAACATTTAAGATAAAGCAGTAACTCTCTAAAAATATTATTTTTTGAGACCTATGTAATATTTTTCATATTTAATGCACATTTCTTTTGGTAGTATTGTCACTCCAGTGGGTCAAACCGTTGGAGTAGTCAACTCCTCACCTCTGGAGGGGAATTGCATCATGAAGGGTGGGACTACCTTAAATCAGCTTTATCACTTGGAAATTGTTCTGTGGACCTGTACATAATGTTGTTTCTACTGTGTAACTCTTCAATGGCTATAGCATAGAAATAGCATGGCATATAGCATGACTCTTTTTCATGCTAATGCATATCATCAGGATTTAATGGAAACTGATGAAAGAAAAGATTGGATAAAGAGGTATTTTGCTAAAGGAAAAATAAAACCATGGATAGAATTGAATCTGATTTAAAATAGAGAAGAGTGGAGGGAAAGCAATTGACAACACTGAGATTAAAAAGAGGCTCCCAAAACTGTTTTTTTAAGTTAGCAATATTTACTGCCACATTTCACAAACAATCACATCTCTATTCAAAGCCACCAGAACCCACTGCTCAGGTGTATGAGCAGCACTTTGGCAGACGTGGTGTTGTCTGGCCTCTGCAGTGAAAACTGCTGGGATTTGGAGATCAGATGTGAGTCTGGGCAAGGACAAAGCAAGTGGGGCAATTTGTACCATCTTGTATATGAATTTGCAAACCCAGAGCATTTCCCTGCTGCTTGGTGGTGTTATGCAGCATGCTGAGCACAATTATCACCAAGCACAGAGTGTAGCCTTTTTTCTGCCTTTGGGGGTGAGCACTGATGTTTGTCCCCATTTCAGGCATGGCAGAGAGCATGCATGCTCTCTGTGGAAACACCCAAAACTTTTGCAATGGAAAGAACTCCCTCAGTGGAGATGCTGGATCTGTCCTAGATCTATTAGTCTCACACTGGGGGGTACAGTGCCAAATCTGCCTGATCCCAGGCCATGGGATTGAGCTGAAGTGCAGTAGTACAGCCATATCAGCAGGAGTCTGTGCTCTAACTTGTGTGTCTTCCAGGGAGAGGAAAGTGTCCGTTTTCCTTCTGAACATGAACACAATGCCAGGCTGTCATGCAATGTAGATGTAAGGTCTGAAGCTTGGGATATCTCTGCCCTTGTGTTCTGGTGTGGGTGAACCCTGATGGGGCATTTGCTCTTTTTAACTGCTTTGATTAAGCAAGAGGAGATTTCTTCATTCTTGGGGCATGCCAAGACATATTCTGGACTAGCTAGTTGACTCTACCACCCTCCTCCATTCCCTTCACAGAGGAGAGAGGGGTCCTGCAGCCTGGAGGAGTCCTACCCTTGGAGGGGTCAGGCAGTCTATTTCCATAGAAGTTTTCATAGATTTCTCTATAGTGGTCACTGGAAGAAGAGTGGCAGAATGCACCCACCTTAACTCCAGCTTCTGCCACCATTTGAAGATTTCTTGGTGTCAGGACGTAGTGCCACAAAAAAGCCCTCCAAGACTGCACACAACTTTCTCTATGTCCCAGCATTGTGCAGGGACATAGAAACCATAGGTAGCAAAAAAAACCCCGTTAGTCATACCTACCTTTTTAGAGGTTAGGGTGCTTTTTCCCACTCAAGATATTGTAAAAAATGTTCCAGCTCCTGGGAGTTTCAGTCTAAATCCATACACTTTAGGTAAGGTCAAACCTTATATAATACTTTTGTATACATATACGTTGTGGCCAGGTTCAAATACTGCAAGCTTCAGTTCTTCTTTCAAAATGAGGTTAGTTTTTATTTTCTAAAGGCTCAGAGCTGTGAGAATGGGGAGGTTTGTTAATCTTGTAAGCAAATAAGTAAGCAAAATGCCCTCAAAATCTTACTCTGAGTAGACTTGGAGGTATTGGAAGGCTTAAGGTGACTGTCTGTGGTCTGGACTTCATCTGACAAGGCCCTCTGCATCAGGGCATGAATTTATTGCATTTGTCCATCACCACAGCTCATTACATGGAACATCAACTGTCACATATTTTCCAGCATATTATATCTCTATCTGGGACGTGAAGTTGTTGTGAGTGCTATTTGTTATTTGAGATTTCATGCTCCCAGCCTGTTCAAAAAGCTGCTTAGTTAAGAAAGATCAAAATGCAGAGTGACAATTCTCTTTAAAAAAATGTTATTACAGAGACTCTTGGACTGTTAAAATGCAAGAACACCATGATAGTAACAAGTGTTATAAAATGTTATTTTAAAGCATGACATGCTTCCTGCTCATCACCTAATATCACTGTGCTTAGAGGGGGAAGAAGGCTGTATTTGGAACAGTCATCTCCAGGGCAGGCAATAGCATCTGGTGATATTAAAATGTCATCAAATGAAAATATATGCAACAACGTCCACCTCATTTGAATATGAAATGCAAAGACAATCCAAGGCAGACAACTGCTTGTTTAGAGTGATATCTGAATACAAAGGCTGGATCATCAATAATAGATAAAGGGTTTTTTGCTTGTTGTAAATTAGAGGTAGGATGGGTATTGTAGTTTTGTTTTTTAATTATTAATCACATTAGCAAGGCTGGCTTTTACAAAGCACCAGGCAGAGTAAAAATCTAAAATATGAAGTGAGAAGAATTAATTTTATAATCTGACACTAGAATAAAGCATCCAAGCCCTCTATCAACTACACTGAAAATTAGATAGTAACATTCTGGTAGTTCTGTCAAAGTCAAATACAGAAGCAATTGTTAAGTGTTGATAGGCAGTGGATAGAAGGTGTAATCCACTGGGAAGGTTTTGATCCAAAATGAAACAGTTTTCTACCCCTGCTAGTCAGGCAGAAATCTAATTACTCTCTTTTGATCTCTATGGAGAGGTAAACCAAAGAGTTATAGGTTATGGACAGTTTTATTGATTTTTTTCTCAGAAATCAACAAGTGCAGGCTTTACACTTTACACATACTTGCTTAGCTGGTGATAGGATCAAATATTTCAAACTGGCTTTCCCTGCTACCAAGTCAATAAGCCTTTTAGTTGTTTTGTTCAAGTTGCACTGTGGATGTTAATATTACAGAACTTTTTTGCACTTAAATGCTTTGGGGGAAAAGATTGCCAGGTTTATACTTGGGCATTTTCAACAAAAATCTAAGCATTTCTTTCCCATCTGCTTATTTCTCTCTTGCAGGAGTACATTGTTATATTATGGCTTTAACTGGACAAGCAGCTGTATTTTTGACGAAGTAGAAAAGGACAACTGCAATTCAGCTGGTAACAGCAGCTAAAACAATTTCTGGAGTGCTCATAAGACATTTCTAAAGTAGACTTTGAGTGCAAAGGAGGAGAAGGCTTTCTGTTTCTGGAATTTCCAATGCACCTTTGAGAAATCCGACACAAACTTCACTGCTTATATTCTAGCACTGAAATATACCTTAGTCCTTTGTCCTGTCTCTGTGAGTGCAAACATTTCCACAAATGCCCACTCACATCGACTACAGCTTATGCAAATATTTAATCTCAAGAAACACTAGCCCTTCTTCTCTAAGCTACTTCCTGTAAATCCTAGCAATTTTGCAGGATGAGTTCAGACATGGGCATGGAGAGAATGCCTTGCTTTTCATGAAGACCCTCTTATGGACCTTTTTGATGAAGTGTAAATGTGTGTGAAAGATTTCCCAGGCAGTCTTACCTAAAACCTTGGCATGCAATCATACCTTCAATCCAGCAAACAGGAGTTGTGCTATCAAGCTAAAAGATGTCAAGATTTCATGCCACCTTTTTAGAGGTATAATTATTTAGGGTCTGTTGTTAATTATACATATTCATGTAATCTAATCAGTCTTCAAGCATGTGCATCAAGTCAGGGTCTGCTTTTTCAAATACACAAAAAAGCCAGTTATTCTCACTTAACTCCAGTGTCAGAGCCACAGCCACAGAGCCTGGGATGAGTGTAGCTTTATGATTATTTTGATAGCTTCTCTTCTTCGTGTCCTAGGAGATAAGGCTGTTTCTCCCAGAGCTGCACTTTTTCCTGAATGACTGACAACCCCTTTAGAGAAGATCAACCCCTCTTTGTGCCCTTTCACTCACTCAGAGGTTATCAGCTAAAACTGCACTCAGCATTCAATCACATCTTTCCCCTGTGGCTGTAACTCCTGTTAACACAATTAACCTTCTGATGGGAACATAAAATGAATCTAGGGAGGGAAAAAGAGCAGAAATACATTCCCATGTTAAGGATTAAATGGCCTTAGTGCTTATAGCAGTGTTTTTTCACCTCTCTCTTTTCCACAACATTATGTGCAAGGGGCTATTAGCAGGAAGTTGCCTGTCACAAAATTCTTCCTACTAATCCCAGCAGCTCTTATTTTATCAATGTTGGGGTTTTTTTGGGTTTTTTTTGTTTGTTTGTATTTGTTTGTTTGTTTGTTTGTTTTGTTTTGTTTTTTTTTAATTTTAAGGTTAATGGAAAGTATTATGGAACACAAAACTAGATAGATAAGCAAATACAAATTTGTATTTATTTGTGTTTTGGTTTGCTTACCTGCCTCCCCCCACCAAAAAAAATTAATCTAAATCTGAAAGATACTGTTTGACAGCCAACACTTCCCTTTTCTTTGACAGGAGGGCATGATGGGGACAAAAATATCTGTCTTCTTTTGGATGTCTTTATCTATGGCAGCATTTTTAAATTATAAACAAACCCATTGTAAGCTCATGTTTGTTCTCATTTCCTGGCTGTGTTTCTGTACTGAGCTCTCTATAACTCTGTATGTGTCCCCCTGACTGTGCCCTAGTGTGTGCCTACTCTAAGCATGCTTTAGCCACAGCATTTTTGAGGAATCTGAGTATACCCCCCTCCACACCTCTCCTGAAACTGAAATATGAATTTTCATTCAAATGTTCCCTCTTTAATTCCCTCTCTGCTCCATGGGTGGCTCACTGCCCTGAAGAGCCAGGGGTCTGAGATGGAGGCCAGCAATGCCTCCTTGGGTACCATGCACAGGCTGGAACCTGTGGCACCAATGGTGCTGTACAGGTCTGGTGCTGAAAAAACCTCTGGTCTGGCTCTGGTTCTCACTCTGGTTATCTTGAGCAAGCTAATGCTCTGCCCTACATTGCTCTACAAAAATATTTGTGAAGGATTTCCCCTCAATTTTAAGTCCGTGTATAATGAACTCATCTATTTGAGCTGCTGAGGCAAAGCACTTGGAGGACACACTCTTGGGCCCATTGACTCCCCGTGGTGAGGCTGAAGGTGGAACAGGGCTGGAAAGCACTTGTTCTCTGACTGACAATCTATACCCACTCTGTGGTCAGGAGAAGAAATTGTAGATTCTGGACTTCTTGAATTTCTCTCATCTTGCCTATTCTGAAGTGGTGTCCAGCAGCAAGTACATGGCCTCTGCATGGTTTTAGTACTCCAGGTGTTTGCAGATTGTGGTGAAACTTGTAACTGGACAAGGACTGGAAAATCAACATCACTTTTCTAGCACAGACACATCCCCAGCACACAGTGGCTTAACTGATGCAGCAGTTAAATGAGATGAGGACATTTTGTGTAATACTGTTTTACTCCACCCCATTTACCAGGTTTGCAGGTTTAGTGGCCAAGTCTAGCTGCTAAGCTGTGTCTGCACTCTGTCTCTGTTGGTTGAATGAGTTTTGTGCAGTGGCTCTGATGACAGATCTAGGGGACTTTCATCATTGCAGTATCAGGTATTTATTATGAAAGTGCCAGATTTGTATTTCCAGCACCATTCTCAGGGGCAGAATTGCTTAAACAGTAACTAAAGCAGGCAGAGAAAGACAACAAGCCACTCCTTAATATGTAATTCTTACAGATTTTTGTATGTTGTGATGCAAGGCATAATATTATATGCACACTGTAGAAAGAAATGGACAAGGCAAAATAATTACATTTTTGGGACAGACTTTAATAATGTCCAGTCTGACTTGTACGTTGCTACATTTCCAAGTTTCTTCTTCACTTCCTTGTTATAACCCTGTTCTCCCAAGTAGGGGGTTAGGGGATGATCCATATCATCATGTAAAGTGTGTGGACTTTACAGTGTTGCTACTGTAGATTTGTAAAAGTGTCATGAGGCTAAAAGTTATGCTGAAAACACCAGAGTTAATAATGTTGGAATATGTCCCTGGCAAAATTAAAGTCTTTGCAACTGGACACAAGTGCCCTGTACTGCTGAAGAAGAGCCAAGGGAACTCTGTGGATCTGCCAGTTTGCAGATGAAGCTGCTATAGGGCTTGCAAAAGAAGGTCAAGAAAACAGCTGATGGGAAAAGAAAGATGCAAGGATATCAGCTGACAACTAAAGCTTGGGCTAATTTTCATTGTAGGTTTTTTTCTCTATTTCATACCTTTTTTCTCTTTTCAGTTCAGATATGTTAGTTGTTCACCTACGCTTGTCCTGAGAATTGATTGTTGCATCCATGGGAGATTGCTGGCATGAAGAAAACACTGAGAGTAATTAAAGTGAGGAAGGCTGATGTCAGGATTGCTTCTCCCTTTCAAAGGAACTATGAACTTCACCAGAAAACAGTTTTGTTTCAAAGTAAACTTCATTCCAGTGGATGCAGTATCCAGCTGACCCAACTGAAACATGGCATGTTGTAGTGCTGCAGCAATGGAGCATTGACTGTGGTGATCATCCTTCAGGTAAGGATGCAGCACAAGAATTGCACGTAGAAAGACCAATAAAGGCTGAGGCAAGGTGCATATCATGGTGAGCCTGGCTCACACCAGGATGCTGTGGCTTGGTTTTCATGAGATACCAGTCAGCCACTGTCCTTCCCCACACAACTGCCCCGGTTCTCATCTTCTTACACGTTGCTGCTGCTGTATCTTTAGAGGACACAGAACCTGCGTGTGTTTGGGGGGGTCACAATGGGGTGGCCCCAACAAGACACATTGTGTGACAGGCCAAGGGCTGCACCCAGGACATGGGGTGCAGAAGTGCTTTCTGCTGAGCTGAGCCAGCTGGGAAGCTCATAACCAGCATGGTGGTGCGTTGAGGGCAATGTCATGAGCTTGGGATTTCCCAGTGGGGAGAGAGATGTGGATATAAACCAAATGGCTGTAAAAATGTGCATGCAGGACATACTAAGCAGCTCTTATCCTCCCAAAAGACATGTGTGCTGGGGTGTTATGCAAATCTTGAAAGGATATAGCCTCCAGCTCATCCCATTGTTGAAAAGGATTAAGCCTCTGCAAGTGCTGGGCACTTAAGGATTACGGTTCAGCATCCAGAGAGGGATGCACCCAGACTGAATTATGGTGTTTAAGGGTTTTATGCCCTCACTGAACACCTACAACTGTTACGATTTCTTTTGCCTGGCTTCTGGAAATGTCAGGACAGATACTCTAACTTTTCCATTGAAATGCTGATCATCATGAACTCTCTTTCCCTGGATCCACACACAGATGTGCTAATAAAAAGCAGTATTTGAGACATGGTGTCGTGTATGTAGAGCAGCTACCATCTGTGTCCTGCTTCACTGCCTGAGACCCACAGCTGTTCCAGGTAGATGTGTCACTAATCCTCTCCCACAACAGCCTCACTGTATTTTACAGCCCACAGCACTTCAGATTACTTCTTCATGTAAAAGTTCAGTGTTGTGGTTCAGCCCTTGGGAATTAGTGTCTGAGCTGGCTCTGCAGTACAGGGGTGATGTGGTTATCAATCCTTCTGATAGGGCTGGAGCAGCCACTGACTGGTGGGAGGGCTTGTGCATTACTACATAATACATCAAACCTCTGGTGCAGCAGCTTCTTCAGAAGAGGAGATAAATTTTTCAGTGCCCCATGTGCCTCTGTGCAGGGCTCTGTCATTCCACACACTGGGGATCTCCTTACCAGCATCAGGGGACTCAAGCAAGGGTGGAGAAGGTTAGGCTTGGTTATTCTGAAACATGTGACCTGCTTAACGCAGCTGTAGGATTTTGTGAAGGAGTCTTCTCATACAGTCTGGAGAAAAAAAAAAAAAGAAGAGCTTAGCTGGGAAATTAACTGAAACAATTCTGTAATATAGATTATTTCCTCTTCCTCATCTTCAGGTGGAAGTATTGGGACAACCTCCTGCATCAGTGACTGTGAGAAAGTTATACCTTCACTTCATCTTTTTTTCATTGAGATGAACTCCTTTTGTTACAACTCCAGAGTGCAGGCTGAGTCTGTACAGTCTTGACTGTCCACTGCTGTTTTACAGTCTGCATTCAACAGCTGAGAGACACAATGGACATTAGTGACAAGTTGTGTCTCTCAAGGGTCTGTACTGGGACCAGTGTTATTTAATAACTTCATTAATTACATAGATAAAGGGTTCAAGTGCACCCCCAGCAAGTTTGCAGATGACACCAAGCCGAGTGGTGTTGTTGAAACACCTGAAGGACAGGATGCCATCCAGAGGGACCTGGACAAACTCAAGAAGTGGGCCCAGGGAAATCTCAAGAGTTTTAACAAGACTAAATTCAAGGTACTGCATCTGGGTCAGGGCAAACCCCCGGTATCAGCACAGGCTGAGGATGGACAGACCCAGAGCAGCCCTGCCCAGAGGGACTTGGGGGTGCTGGTGGGTGAGAGGCTGGACATGAGCCAGCCATGGGCACTCCCAGCCCAGAGAGCCAAATCTGTCCTGGGCTGCATCCAAAGCAGTGTGGGCAGCAGGGCCAGGGAGGGGATTCTGCCCCTCTGCTCTGCTCTGGTGAGACCCCACCTGCAGGGCTGCATCAGCTCTGGGGTGCCAGCACAGGAAGGACATGGACCTGCTGGAGTGACTCCAGAGGAGGTCACCAAGATGGTTGCAGGGATGGAACACGTCTCTTATGAGGAAAGGCTGAGACAATTGGGGTTGTTCAGCCTGGAAAAGAGAAGGCTTTGGGGTGACCTAATTGTGGCCTTCCAGTACGTGATGGGAGCCTACAAGAAAGATGGAGAGAGACTTTATACAAGGGCATGTGATGACAGGACAAGAGGGAATGGCTTCAAACTATATGAAGGTGGGCTTAGATTAGATATTAGGCAATAATTCTGTACTGTGAGGGTGGTGAGGCACTGGAACACGTTGCCCTAAGAAATGGTGGGTGCCTCATTGCTGGAAGTGTTCAAGGCCAGGCTGCATGGAGCTCTGGGCAACCTGGTGTAGTGGAAGGCGTCCCTGCCCATGGCAGGGGGTTTGGAACAAAATGATATTTAAGGTCGCTTCCAACCTAGACCATTCTAGGATTCCATAATTATCAAGTTTTGCTCATCTGAGCTGAAGCTCAGAAAACAAGGGAAGATGCTAATAGGGTTGAAACTGCTGTTTCAAAACATCTGCTGTTCTCCATTTTTCTTGGCTTCTGCTTCCCATCCCTTTCATTCTAGAATCTCTTGATGAAACAGAAGTAAAATCCACTGGTCTGCATTTCAGAAAGTAGTCTTTAAAACTTTCAAACATGGTAGACATTTTCACTTATATTTTCCATGCACAAAAACTGCAATGGAAAAATATCAGAGCAAAATTGGCAGTGTGTGCCTGGAGGTCCTTTAAAAAAAAATTGACCCATTCAAAACTATATATTTCACCCTTAGTCCTAAATAACTGGTTTATGTTCCAGGTGAATTTCTGCAGCAATTTGCAGTTCTACTTTTTCAATTATCCATTTTTCCCCTATTGAGATCTTATTCATTTCCATTTACTTCTGCAAAGTCTTTTTTCCTGTTCACAGTGCCATTATGCTTTTCCCGACTATTTCTTTGAAATTAAGTGCTTGGTGCTTTATCTTTTCATCATTAATTACTGATGTCTTTTTGACCTCTGCTTTGTAAGCGACCATGCCATATTTCTATTTCCTATCTTTTAGGCTTGTTTAAGATATTTTCTTTCTTTAATGACCTGCTCTGAATAGCTTTGTTCTTGTTTTTCAGTCATTTCCCAGAATGGCCACACAGCCGAACCTTTGCCCTCCTCTCTTGTTTTTCATCATGTCTCTGCTGTATCAATGGCCTAGTTAAAAATGTATTTTACAGCTCGCTGAGGACAAACCTCACTCCATTTTTATAATTATGCTGATCATAATCTCAAAAACCTTTTGCTATGACTGTGCACCAGTTAGAACCTCTCTATTGAGGGCCAGAGGCAGTTGGGTGTGAACAGAAGTGGGTGCTGCTTTTGGGCTTGGGGTTTGGTTTAGAAGAACATGAACAGAAGCCATGAATTAGTGAAATGTTAGTTTAAATGGCTGAGGATTTTTTCCTGTGTAAAGGTTGTGAGCTTTTTTTGTCAAGCTCTTCAGTGAGATGGGTGATACTCTGGTACTTCAGGAAGACTCAAACCTGTCATTAGGTATCAAAATTATTTCTTGGACTGATTCCACATATACCATTTTACCATGCCTTATAGCGGCATTTTCATTTGCTTCTTCCTTCTTAATAATTCTCCAAGGTTTTTTTTTTTTATTTTATAATTGAAAATATTCAAATAGTTCATAAATTATTTTCCTGTCTTTGCCAAATCTCCCATTAGTGTCAGTGGAATCTCATTTAGCAGGCAAGGTTAGACTCCACCATCACCTCTCAGTATTCCTTTCTCGAGGAGTGATGGCTAGGAAGGAAAGCCAGCTGTTTTTTTCAAAACTGTGAGAGTGCTGGGCCTTGTTGCTGAAATATATTTAATATATGTGTAAAGGGAGACATGATACATGCAGGCATTTGCTGTCATTTTGTTCTTTTAAATAAATAACTGAGTATAATGAGTCTCAGCCACAGAATGAACATAATGAACCTCCAAAAAAGATGTTGTCTGAGAGCAATATTTACCACGGAGGGAGGGATTGTTACAGAAACGAGAATTGTTTAGACGTTAGCGGGTGAGGTAAGAATCTATTAAAGGAATTAAAAGCAAAGATGACTCATCACACATTTCTGCTTATTTGTAAGAGACACATGAAAGGCAGGGTTTTCAAAACATTTGTATTAGAAAAACACCAATAACAAAGCCCCCTGATTTAATTTTTCAGTCTCATGGGCTTCAAAAGAAGATGTGACTTTTCCACATCTGCCTTGAAAATCACACAGCACTGGAAACTAGAAAAGGCTTGCTTTGCTTTGCTACATTTAATTTTTAGATTGGTTACCTATAGGTGAAATTTACACCATTTTCTTCTCTGCAAAAATCTAGAAACTGTTTTTGTTGCATTGACAGTCAGGTTTCTGATATGTCTCAAAGGGGAAAGTGCTTCTCCTGCTGCTGAGGCTGCTGCGGCTTGCCGAAGAAAGCCTGCCTCACCTCCTGCTCACCACTCGTTCCCCTTCTCCAGCCAACCACTGCTCTCCCTCCTAAGAAAATCCCTCTGGAACAGAGATCAAGGGAGTCAATCAGCTCTCTGTGCTTCACTTTCCCTGTCCTGGGCAGGAGATCCTTGCAATGGGTTAGTGTAACGATTTAGGCACAATACAGCAGGGCCAGGCTTTTATGAGGTTATGTGGGTACTGGAGCAAAGTGTCACAGCACAGCTATGGTAGAAAATTGGTATTAAAATGTTTTTCATAGTAGGATACATATAATATTGATAATATAATATAATATAATATAATATAATATAATATAATATAATACAGAATTTTTATTGGTACCTTTGCTATAGGAGGATAATAGACAACATAGGAACAAAAGCAAGAAACAGAGAAAGAAATGAAAGCAGAGGAGAATGTGTACACAAAGAAGCAAGCTGGCAAGTTGGCCAGTGCAGTGACTATGTTGGGAAAAGAAAGGGAGATACAGTTTAGCAAGTCTCAATCCCTTTCATTGTACCACTTAAGTTTTGCAGAACAATATTATTTCAGATGTCTCCTGTAAATCCATCATCTATTAAAACAGCCCTTGAAAATGAACTGGCTAGTACAAGGCCCTGCTCATTTTGACAGGGCAGTCAGTAAAATCCTGACGTCATGCAAAGTGGCAATAATTTGCCTAGCACAGGAGAGGTACCTCAAGGATCAAACACACTTATAAGGCTGTGCAGCAGCTGGGAAAGGGGGAGCCAGGGAGGAGAGGGAAGAATGTGACCTGGCTGTTCCCCAGGTGAGATGGAGCCACTTGATGGAGCACTGCTGGGGAGAGCTGCAACAGTGCTGCAGTGCTGCTGCTCCTCTCCCTTCCTCAGTTCCTGACTTGGCAGAGCCCAGTGAAACCAAGTGGTGACAGGCAGAGCCCTGCAGCTCTCTGATTTGGATGAGAAGTGCCACACATTCAGGAAAATTAAGCTGTGCTGAGCTCAGGGCCGCAGGGTCAAACTCCTGCCAGACTTCTCCAGTCTGCCCCATGGGCTCATTCCCGAGGATGAGAAGGGTAGGCAGTGGGAGAGAGGACAAAGGGGCAAGAAGGTTCTGAGATCTCACATCCTTCTTCAAAAGGTGCTACCAGATTCAGCAAGGTCAGCAGAAAGTGAAGGCAGCTACTTTGAGTTGCGGAGGCATCCTCCCCATGCCCTGAAACAGCACCACGTCCTGCACAGGCTGGGTCCAGTAGGCACTGAAACACAAACTGGCTTTTGGGGACTTTGCTTTTTAGGAAAAAGTAATTCCTTTCTGAAGTGTAACTTTGTGGGGAAAAAAAAAAAAAAAACCAAAAAAACCCAATTTCCATTTTTGAGAATTAAGAAAAACTGATTATTTTAATAACACTTTTTCTCTTTACTGCATACCATTTAAAAATGCCAAACTGCATTTTTTCCTCCCACTTAAAGGTACAATGAGCTGTATAAACATAAACCAGACACAGGACATTTCAACCCAGGAACCAACTGCTTTCAAATCCATCATGCTCTAAGAAAAATGTCTTTATCCTAAGATATCCATAGGAGTTGCTGCCATGTTTGTTACAACACAGGATGCTTGTTTTGTAAGTCCTAACTCTGTCATTCTTTATTTCGATTTTCATTTCTGATACAGTTCTGTTTGTGTATCTTCCAACTGAACATACCATGCTTCTGTTTAACTGTCTATTTATAGTCATAAGAGAAATAAACATATAAAATAAATGCATCTTGATGCATAGCTGTGCAGCAGTACAGATGTTTTATTAATGAAAATGAATCCAGCTTTTTGTAAGTCATGGCAGCAATATAACGTATCATTGTTTGCTTCTCTGCTAGATGGTCCCTGCTGTTTTTACATAGAAATTCCTGTAATACTTAAAGGACATCTGGAAGAATTCAGCCAATTAATCGAATTCACGCAGGAGCTAGGCTAATGGCTGTCTGAAAGGCAGATTACATTAAATCAAACTTGCAATATGAATGAAAGTACTTAATCATACATGCAACATTCATTAGACGTGGCACAGCAAGTGTTTTGATTACTTTAATGAAAGATCAGGTAAAGTGCATCAACTGAACAGATTGAAGAGACAGCATGCTTACAAATGTTTGATTATGTTGACTATCAACAGAAACAGTGCCAGTAATTTATAGCAAAACATATTTGGAGGAGGAGGAGGAGGATGAAGCTGGTGAACTTGGGAGGCAAAATGAAATTTAGGCCTTGTCTCCAAGCACTTTAATTAATATTTAGGATAGCAAGACTTTGATTAAATGTCACAAAAGAAGCAAAACAAATGTAAGTGGAGAATCCTGCATGGCAGCTGCTAGGGATCATTATATTAGCAGTACTTGGAGCATGATGCTGGTTTTGAGTCCCCTCTCCTGGCTTTGAAGTAAAAAGGGCTAAGTCCTAAGTGGAAAAATATTTTCAAAATTTTTCAAAATGAGATATATGCTTGATTATTTTGGCTTGGTGCTGCTTTTCCCCTGGGTTCTGCTGGAGACATCCTCCACTCGCCACTGCCCTTGCCTTCTATGCAGGCACTGGCACCTGGAGACGGGAGGGAAGCTGAAGAGGAGCTCTTGTTTTAGATCCTCCTGAAGCAGTGATGCATTTTCCCTTTCCCTACCTCATCAGCCAGCAAAGCATTTTGCCATTGCCCTTCAGGGTTGCACATGGGTGTTCACCCACAAAATAAAAAAAGGAAAGAGTCTCCATCCTGACACACCTGCCAAGAGCTGGCACTGCAACCTCACCTCTCTGAAGCTTCCTGCAAAATGGGCATTTGCCAGGTCTCATTTGTGAAAGAACAATGTGGATGGGCTCAGAAGCTGGAGGTGCATTGTCAGAAAAGAGCAGCAGCTCTCTGGCTCGGTGCCACCTTTCCTTTGCCCTCCTCTGTCACATTCCCTGCAAAGAGATGAACCACTGTTTCCTTTTGAGAGCTATCATCCTCCTTGTTGCTTTTCTGAGATGCAGGCACCCCGCTCAGATGTGGTTTATTTCCTTGTAATGCAAATTTCCATCTTGCTCCTTCTGGGTGCTGCTCTGCCCAGCTGTTTCTAGCCAGCTTTCCATGTTGGTTTGCTTGTCTTCCCCCACCCCCTGCCATTGGTTTTCCTTATCAGCATCTCCCATGCTCCATCTGCTCCTTTGCAACTATTGCTGGCAGTGGTGCCTCCTGCAGTGCCATCTGCTTTGCAGTGGCCAGGCCATACTTGCACCTTATTCCACAATAAATCCTGCCATTCCTTTGCATAGGCAAGCAAAGACACAGTAGCATACTTCTGTCAGGAAGTGCATCCAGTTCTGGCAGGAAAAGGACCTGGGAATTTGGTGTGACCTGAAGAAAATGGAGGGAGAAATAGAGAGGGTATCATGGAGTGGTGGTGGCAGAAACGTCTTGGGCAACAGCCCTGGGGAATTACCTGTTGCCCCTCTGAGTCAGAGGAATTTTATTGAATAAGGTGGCCTTAGAACAGGGGCATGAAAGAATTATTGGGACTAGGGGGGAAAGAAAAAAATAAGTACTTCCCTGTGGGCTCAGCTCCCTGCACCACATCCCTGCAGAACTGAATATGCTCCAGTGCCAGCACAAGAGCAGGATAAAATGTGACCATAACAGAATGAAGTATTTGTTGCTGTGATTCATCTGCTCCTGATCTCTGCTCTCTGGAAGCCTCCTAGATTGAGTCCTTTTGGGAAATTAGGCAACCAGCATGTTTCTCTGTCCTGCCTAAACTTTACTGGAGGCAGGCATGGAGTTTCCCAGACCAGCATGCAGCAGAGGCATCCCTCATACACTTCATTTCTCCCACTCTCCTGCTGCCTTGTCTTCTGGTCTCTTCAGCTGTTGCTCTCCCTGCACACAGAACCATCCACCTGTGTGCACACACACCTGCACCGAGCACAGCTGGGGCTCAGCCTCCCTGAAAGCCACACTGATATCCATATAATTGACAACCATGGCCTTCTGTACTAGGAGATCTTTTTTTTCAGTGAGCTGCAACATATAGTGATGTTTGTGGGGAACAGACTGCTGAGAATCTCATGCCAAAGGAAGCCAAATCTTCCTATTTATGACATGGTAAGATAATAAATAGCTGCAGCAGGCAAATTTGGTCAATGGCAAATGGTTTCAGCCTGTGGGGTGTGAATCCAGCTGAAATCTGTAATGAAGTAATGAAAGTCATAATGGTCCCATCGAGTCTCCTGTAACTTTTATAAGTTTGGGAACATCAGTCTGCTCCCTGGAGAGGACCTGGTTTCCCTGCAATGGGCTAATGCAGATGGAGGTGGGGAAGAACCAAAATGTGAGATTGCTCCTTTGGCCCTTATGCAGCCGCTCACTTATGGAGTAGGGACAGGAGCTGTGGCACCAGTGTCCTCCCAGTATCACCTTAGTGATGGGTGAAGAGATGTGACCAGTTCACAGCATCACTTCATTTGTGGGAAAAGAGGAAGGTTAAATGTTTTCATAGTGTCTTCAAAACCCTTCAAATCCCTCTAACCCAAGTACCTTTACAGAACAGTGTTTTCTACCTTCCCTTACAGAAAGCTTTTTGTTAATATTTGAGCAATGAAGAAAACATAGCAGCTGTTAGCATCATTTTCCTCTTGAAGCAGACTGTCCTCAGGTAAAACAAAACACAATTAAGATACTAGCAAGGTCAGTTGTATGAGACAATCCATATCCTCATAATGCAGATACTTCCTTCAATGTCTGTCACCAGCATCTAATCCCCAACCGCAGCAGGATAATTGGCAGCCCTGTTCTAGGGGGAAGATGAAATGGCTTGTGTTGCCACCAAAACCAGCCTGGATTTTGTTTAAGTGCTGGAGCCTGGGGGTGGTATCGCTCATCTAGCTATATTGCTGGAGAGTCATGTATCAAGGACAGGCTTCTGAGGCAGCTTCTGTCTCCCTCCTATTTACTGCTCCATTAATAACAAACCAGATGTCAGGGCAAGATTTAAAAGTCAACTTTATTTGAAATCCTGCAATATAAAAAACTCAACCACAACAATTTTTTTTTGTGGTGGGGAGGGGAAACATGAAGGAGAGAAATGTTCTTTAATCTTTTGCTTATAGTTATTCTCTATTTTATTTTTAACTCTTATTTTTTAAAGTTGTGGTTATTTTTTCTTTTACTGAGTGGCAAAAGGAATTTCTCTTTTTCTTTCTGTCCCCTCAGCCCCCAGAAGAGTTTTTAGGGTTTTCTATGGGAACCAGACCTCTCACTTAAGACCTTCTCTCTGCCAGCTGGCATTTCTGTCATACATTCCTCTTCCTGTTTATGCCCCAAGACTGTTCAGAAATATAAATGCAGCTGCCCACTTGCTTGACAATGTTTTATTCATGGACCATGGAGGTGTAGACGTCTTCTTCAGTGTCTGCACAGGTTTCCAGGTGTCCTGGAGCTGCTGGAGACATGGCTGGGGCTGAAAGCAATGGTATCCCTACTTCACAGGCAGAGATGACAGTCTCTGGACAGCTGGGATGTACAAGGATCTGGATGACGAGCTTCTAGTGCCAAAGTCTGGAGCACCCTGGGCAATCAGATGGAGCATCCCCCAGAGTCACATAATCATGGAATTGATTAGGTTGAAAAAGACCTTTTAGAGTTCAACCATTAACCCAGCACTGACAAGCCCACCACTGAACCATGTCCCTAAAGGAAGGCAGCAACAGTGAAAGGTATCTAGAGGAATCTGAAGATTGTCCTCACTTTGGAAGGTCCCCAGGAGGTTGGCCCAGCCATCACTGAATCTGATTGCGGAATCTTGGCAAGGCTTGAATGGGTCCCTCAGGCTTATGTTAGCAGCACAGTTATGAACAAGGCTAAAAGTCCCCTCACACAAAATGAGAAACTTCGGCAAAAAGGGAGGCAGAGCAGTGCTGTACTACTCTTGTTTCCATTCCCTAGCACACCAGCGTTCAGCCTCAACCAGGGAGGAGGGAATGGACTGAGGAAGCAAAGGATGCAAGACAAGGAACTAGTTCCTTTTGTTTTCACCCTGCCAGTTCCCCACTAGCTACTGCATTTTTCCACTAGAAGTTTGATTTCCTATTTACTGTGGGATTAACCCTTTGGTTAATCTCAGATCATATAAAGATGACTCTCATGCCAACATGTTTAATCAAGGCCAACCTGATTTTAGCAGACTGTAGAGAACACAGTGTAAGGACAGGAGCAATAATGTCATTCAGCTCCTTGCTTAGAAAAGCTCTGACCTTGAATAAAGTTTCCCCATATTAGCATGTTCAGGAGGGTGTCGTGCCGAACTCTCAGCTGGGTGATGGGACTAGTGAAATGTAATAAGACAGGGAAAAAATCAAAATCCAGCAAATTTACACAGGATTTGGAGGTGTGTCCACAACATTGTTAACTACTATTATAAATTATCTGAATTTTCTAACTGTAAAATTTTTGGTAGGAATAAAGGACGATGGCAAGAAGATAAACCCATGTAACAGTTTGGAAAGCTTAGAAGCTGTGAGAGTTGGGTGTAATGCCAGTCACTACGGTTACATTCTCTTGTAAATGTGGGAGGGGAAATAATCTGTAATCGCAGAATAATTGTGACCCTTCCAAGTGGGAGCCAGGGCACTGGGAGTTTGTACTGGAGCAGAGACAGCCTGGGCAAACCAGTATATTTATTGAGAGAAATAAGTCACAAGGTGGCTGAACCAGCCAGTGCATTTGTCAGACATCTGCAGGCATTGGCACATGCTGCAGCAAGAGCAAGGTGGAGTGATGGGTTCTACAGTTTTGGGTCCCACCTTAGAAACTGATCATAAACTGGAGGCAAGTTTAGAAAGCTACAAGAGGGCTGTGCTGGAGGACACTGTGAGCAAGGGGGAGGCACAGACAGGCACCAGATCCCAGGGAAGAGCCAAGAAGCACTGCAGGAGGGACATCAGCCGGGGACATCGAGCAGCAATTCCACATCTATGACTGTAGGTTACTCCCCAAGCCTTCCATGATGTCTGGGCCACATCAGATGATGACACTGGGGGCCTGGAGAAACTTCCTGATGCAACTCCAGTCTACAGCTTTTACTGGAAAAATGTATGGAGTTTCAGTAACCACTCAATACACATGCTTTCCAACTGGTACTCTACCTCCAGCTACTCCTGTGCTGGAAAAGGCATTGTTGTATTCCTCACCTCTTAGGACTGGAAACTGAACTGGACATTCCAGAACTGGACATCCCTACCACAGACTATTTTTGCAATGTGACAAAAGCAAATGAAACGTTAATGGGAATATTGTGTACAAGGGGAAACTGAAAGAACTATTTACATATCGCTTGGAGGAGCAGTGGATCTGTAACCAGAGATCCAGTTATTCAGTGAGAAATGCAGCTGGGAAGTCCAGCTACAAGGGTAAAAAATTTTGGGTAAAAATCAATCAGCCAGTCAGTGGAGTGACCTAACTGCATGAAAGCATGGCTCATTGGTTCCAATTACAGTGGTTTGTATTAACAAAGGGTGATTTCTAGCCCGTGGAGTATATAATCTAATCTGAGATTCAGTGCAACCATGAAAATGGAGGAAAATGGGAGAGGAGAGTAATGTAAAACATGATTAAGACTTTGCTAAGCAAATATAATTGAAGCACTTACACAGAGAAGTGGTTTGAGAGAGTGTTTTGAGCAGGTGGGAGGAATTCTGGTCTTGCATGAAGGCTTCACATCTTTCTTCCACTTCTGGAAAGCCCCTCGAACCAGAGGTGCTGTTTCTCCCTTTCTCCTGGTGCTCTCTACTTCCTCCGGCTATGCGATGCTTCCAGCAGAGAGAGTCCGACCGTCTTACCCTGGTAAGGGCTGTCTGTCCCTGGTCAGGGGGGGAGCGAGGCTCTAGCGCCATTGGTCATTTCCAATGGCACGCCATCTCGTGCATACTGCGGGCAGCAGGTCTGCGGGCGGGAAGCACCGTCCTGCCGCCAAACCCAGGCTCGGGGACATGGGCGGTCCAATAGGACATGCTGGTACCGCGCGGTGGGGCCGGAGGGGCTGCTGAGACCCCGCTGCCAGTGCGCTTGGTTCCCCTAAAAAGGCGATTAGTGCTTTAGGGAACACGACTCCTGCCTTTCTCCAGGGGCGCACCAGCTGCCACCAGGCTCACGGCACCCGCGAACGGGCCGGGAGTTGCATCGGGGCGGGATGGGGGCAGGTTCGGGCGGTTTTGCACTTTGCTGTACCACAGCTCAGTCTTGCCTCTCCTGGGCTCCGGAGGCTGCCCGCAGGTGAGGGTGCCAAGGGATCAGTCATGGCCACTACGCAGAGCCGTGATTTAGCATTTTACGCGGCGGTGGCAGCCCGGCAGCCCTGCTCTTGCATTGGGAGCTCACCGCAATACCGGAGCTTTCTGGCTACTTCTGGGAAAACTCCTGATGTGGCTGTGCAGAAGGACGGAGCCAGTTCCCAGCTCTGGCTCCCTTCAGCGGAAGGATGTACGGGGCGGTCCGTGCGGCCCCGGCAGATGATGAAGGCACCGGCACGAACACCCACGACAGACGCTCCTGCTCGAGCCCCGTCCGGCCTCTCGGCCGAGGCGGCAGCGCCCGTGACCCAGCTCGGGGTCTCTCCTATCTCGGAGCCATTGCCGGCCTCACGCCTCACTCAGTCTCG